>JAQPPZ010016559.1:0-38040 GCA_028583015.1 Wollemia nobilis
ACCCTAGATTTTTTTGAGGGCCCTAATTTAGCATTTGTCATTATTACTTCATCCTTTGTTGATCTCCCTTTTATTTTAATCCTATTCTAAATCATGGCTACTACAAATCTATTAAGTGGGCTTACAAACAAACTTGAAGGAGCATAAAATTTTGCAAATTGGAAGTATGAGGTGGAATCAATATTAATGATGAATGACATGTGGGACTTTGTGAAAGATAGGCAGGCTAATGAAGACCCACTCACTGCACCTATAGACCCTAAAGAAAAAGCACAATTTGAGAAGAATTCCAATATAGCTTTAAGTCTAATCAAGCTAGCTACAAGAATTCAATGCAGAGAAATTGTAAGGGCTACAAAACACCTAAAAAATCATGGGATGCTCTCAATAGATTGTTTGATAGGCCAAGTCAAGATAATATTTTGTATCTCAAACAAAAAATTGCACAATCTATGTATGAAAGGCTCACTTACCGATTATCTTATGGAAGTGAAGTCCATTAAGAATGATTTCTTAGCTGTTGGAAAAACCCTAGATGATAATGAGTTAATTCCAATAATGTTGAATTGTCTTCCTTCAAAGTTTCACTCCTATGCTCCCATGCTAGACTTGAGTGGTAACACAATGAATTCCACACTTGAAGATATTGAGATCCTACTTAAGAAACATGAGCAAGCCCTAATAAAAGATGAATAAATTGAAGCCACATTAGTAGTTTTTACCACCAAGGCAACTTTACAGCCTAAACAAAACAAGGGTCAAAATTAGCATAATAAAAATCAAAGGGGTAGACAAAATCAGAGATACACACAGTACCAACAACAACCAAATCAATAGTACCAATAGCAACCACATTAGCAACAGTACCAACAACAACTAAATCAATAGTACTATCAGCAACCACATCAGTAGTAGTACCATCAGCAACCAAGATGGCAAACAAGACCTCAAGGGGGTCAAAATAATAATCAAAAAGCATGTGAATATTGTGAAAAATGGAATCATAATGTTGCTAATTGCTATAAAAGGCAAAGAGAATAGGGAGAACCACAAAATAATAATCTGAACACATTGTATGTAGCCAACCAAGTTAATGTTGAAGATAAAGAATGTTGGTATATTGATTCTAGAGCAACAAAGCACATGATAGGAAGGCAAGATTAGTTGACCAAGGTTCAGCATACATCAAATCAATTCATTACTCTTGGTGATGAAAGTGCTCTACCCATTGAAGGTGTTGGGGAGGCACCACTTACTTTGCATGATGGTAATAATGTTCCTGCAATAGATGTTTTGTATGTGCCTGGTCTTAAAAGGAGTCTTCTTTCTATTGGACAACTTACAGATAAGGGCTATAATGTCTATTTTGAAAAATACAAATGCTACATTAAGGAACCCAATGGCAATGTCAAGGCCATGGGAGTGAAAAAGGATGGTGTTTACTACCTCCTTACAAAATCTGTAACACAAACATATTTGCATACAACAACTACTTTCTCTTTGGAGTACATGTGGCATGAAATATTGGGATGTTTAAATTTTAATAATCTTCAAATGATGGCTAAAAAAGGATTAGTTAAGGGACTTCCACATCTTAAGGAGTCAAAATGTTTTTGTGAGCCATGTGTAATAGCCAAACACCATGGACAACCATTTGAAATAGGAAAGGCATGGAGAGCCAATAGACCTTTGCAATTGGTTCATTCAGACATTTGTGGGCCAATGTTTGTTCAATATTATACTGTGGCTAAATACTACATCACTTTCATTGATGATTATAGAAGAAAGGTATGGATCTACCTAATTCAATATAAGTGGCAAGCCCTTGATAAATTCAAAGAATTCATCGCACTTGTTGAAAGAGAAAGTGGCTATCAAATCTCCACCTTAAGATCATATAATGGTGGAGAATATGTCTCCAATGAATTATTTAATTTTTGTAAGTATCATGGGATAAGGAGGCAATTCACAACCCCTTATACCCCACAACAAAATGGAGTTGCTGAGAGGATGAATCAAACAATCACAAATAGGGGAAAATAAATGTTACATGTTGCTATATTACCTAACTCATTTTGGGGAGAAGTTGTTCTTACTGCTGCATACTTGACTAATAGGTTATACACAAAGGCCTTACATGAAATAAAACTTGAAGAAGCATGGAGTGGAAGGACGCCCTATGTGGGCCATTTGAGAATATTTGAATGTGATGCCTATGCTCATATTCCTCATAAGAAAAGGAATAAGTTTGATGATAAGAGCCAAAAATACATCTTTGTTGGCTATAGTGATAGTGCCAATGCATATAAATTATATGAACCTATTTCCAAGAAAATCATTTTATCTAGGGATGTTACCTTTCATGAGTATCCTCCATCTAATCCTCCTAATGCCCCCACTTTAGAAATAACTAATGAAATAGTTGCTCCATTCATGCATACAATATCATCTACTCCTTCTCCTTCACTCATAAATCAAGAGAGTCATACAGAAGAAGAAATTTTTACAAATGATCCATGTCCTCCATCTCCTCCTCCTAAAGATCAAGTAACATCATCCAATCCTTTACCCAAGTGGGTTAAAGCCACAATAGATGAAGCCCAAAATCATTTTCCCAACTATACAGGTAAAAGGCCTTCAGCCCTAAGACACCAAGTGAATTATGCCCTAATGGCCAAAGTCCTTAGCCAACCTGAACCTTATAATGTCAAAGAAGCACTTGGTGATCCTAAATGGGTTCATGCCATGGATCAAGAATTGGATTCCATTGAAAGGGATCACACTTGGTAGTTAGTTGATTTACTCAAAGGAAAATATACCATTGGCACAAAATGGGTATACAAAGCAAAATATAAAGCATATGGCTCACTAGATCGCTACAAGGCTTGCCTAGTAGCTCAAGGATATAAGCAACAAGAGGGAATTGATTATGAGGAGACCTTTGCTTCTGTGGCTAAGATGACTACAATGAGGACAATTATTGCTATGGCAGCTCAAAAACATTGGCCAATATATCAAATGGATGTCAAAAGTGCATTTCTCAATGGTCATTTGAAGGAGGAAGTGTATGTGAAACAACCACCAGGGTACATAGTTGAAGGCCAAAAGAAAAAAGTCCTCAGATTAAATAAAGCTCTATATGGGTTGAAGCAAGCACCCCGAGCTTGGTATGCAAAGATTGACTCCTATTTTCTCAACCTTGGTTTCACTAGATCTACAAAAAAATATACTCTCTATGTGAAACATTGGAGGAAATGTATCATTTTTGTTACATTGTATGTGGATGATCTTCTCATTACAGGTGATGACATAGAAGGAATAAATTTGCTCAAGGAGGACTTATGCAAGAACTTTGAGATGACAAATTTAGGTCTCCTCCACTATTGCTTAGGAATAGAGGTATGGCAACAACCTGGTAAGATTTTTATCTCACAGGCTAAGTACATTCAGTCTATTTTGGAGAGGTTTCGCATGGAGGAGTGTAAGCCCTCTTTAACTCCCATGGAAACTAGATTGAAATTGGTAAATAATGATGAAGAAGAAAGGGTTGATGGTACACTTTATAGGCAACTAGTTGGAAGTTTGATCTACTTAACTTCAACTAGACTAGATATTTGCTATTCAGTTGGCCTTATTTCTAGATTCATGCAGAATCCTAAGAAGAGCCATTGGATAGCAACGAAGAAGATTGTGAGATTCCTAAAGGCCACACCTCATCATGGCCTTATGTATAAATCAAGTGATAATTTTTCTTTGATTGGATACACAGATTCAGATTGGGCCAGTTGTCCTGAAACTAGAAGATCTACATCAGGTTATTGCTTTCAATTGGGCAAAGCCTCTATTTCATGGAGCACAAAGAAGTAGAACACAATCTCACTATCTTCAGTAGAAGCAAAATATAAAGCAGTAGTTGAGGCAACAAAGGAGGCAATATGGTTGAGGCAATTAATTCAGGATATTGGGCTATTCATAAATGATCCAACATATATATATTGTGACAATCAAAGTACCATCAAGATGACCAAGAATCCAGTTTTCCATGCTAGAACAAAGCACATTGAGATCCATCATCACTTCATTAGAGAAATGGTCTAAGAAGACATTATACACATGGAGTATGTACCAACTCAATATCAAGTGGTAGACATATTCACCAAGTCACTTGGGAAAGATAAGTTTTCTCAGTTTAGCAATTTGCTATATCTATGTAAAAGAAATCAACATTAAGGGGGAATGTTATCTAATGTTGATTTATCTTTTTAGGATAGTTAATGTTATCTAATGTTGATTTATCTTTTTATGATAGTGTATCCTTTTAGGATAGTGCACATTAAGGGGGAATGTTAGAATATTATTATTGTTATAATGTGCACTATGCCTATAATTGACAGGTTGACATTTGTCTTCTGTCACTTGTCCCTGTCTTCAGTTTGAGTTGGAATGGTGTCTTCTGAAAGACACTTGAAGTGGAGCTTACGACACTTGTCATATCTCCCTCATAAGTTTGATGCTTATAAATTGTAAGATAACTTGTAAATAAAGTGTGCCTTATTTTTTCAATACCAACAAATCTTTGGGACCTCTTGCTAACATATTACTTGAAATCCTAAAGTGGTAGGGATAAGCTCCACACCACTTATGATTTTATTACAAGGATAGGGTTCTAGACCACTTTGATAATAACAAATATTATTTATATAGATTAAATATGACCTCTTCTAATCTACAACATGGGGGTCCAAGACATGAACTACAATTCCTAGGACTATGTGATGATGACTAAAAGATAATTTTAAATATATGCCATAGGAAGTAGGGCGTAATAATGTCTCTCTTTCATAACAATGAATAAATACATCTCATACAAAATAAGAAATATAATTATAAACGATCATCCAAATATAGTATCGAATACAAGGCTCTTAATAAATAAATATAAAGGTGTGACATTCTAAGGTTTAAGATACTATGTTCTATTGTAATGGTATTAACAACACACGAAGAAAAGGGAAAGGTAGGAACAATAGAGGAATAAAAAGAAGACCAAGAAGAACAAAAGAGAGTTCCTAGTTAAACTTTACACAAGATATTTACAACAATTATAAAGTATATAAAATATGTAACACTTCAAATTTCAAGTAAATAACAAAATTTTCAAGGGTTGTCTCTTTGGTTTCATCTACATACATAAATAGATGTTAGAATTAATTCCATGTAGAAATATATCAAATATATAGCACTATAATGTCTTTGCCTGATTAAAAATAAAATTTAATTTAAAGGACACAAATTAACTATCCATCAAACATAATATATAAACATTATTCTTTGCCTCGTTAAAAGTAAAATTTAAATTTTATTAAAAATGTAAGAATATATTCTAATAAAGCAAAATATTATAATTACCCTTATTCCCTAATTCTTTTAACAACCAAAATATTATTGGCATTCAAGCTCATGGAGGTGGAGAAGAGCGGCCACATCACCGCCGACCAGCTTCACACCGTGCTCAAGCGCCCGGGCGATCCCGCTTCTCTGGACGACTGCCGTCAGTTCGTGGGTGCCCTACACAACGACGTTGATGGCAACGGCAAATATATATATTAATTTTATATATTCAATTTTAAGTTGATTAAAGTTTCTTTTATATAAATAACTTTCGCAAGGCAAAAAAAATGTTTCACGAATCTGTTAAAATCTATCGGTATAACGGAAATAAATTGATTACCGTATTTATTGACTCTTTTCATATTGGAGGGTTACGGAAATTTTCGCCATCTATAAAACAATATAAAAATAAAAACCTTTATTCTTATTTAATGGAGATATTTTAACTTATTTAAATGGATTTGTAAAACCATTAAAAATGGTTTTTCGCCATCTATAAATCAATATAAAAATAAAAACCTTTATTCTTATTTAATGGAGATATTTTAACTTATTTGAATGGATTTGTAAAACCATAAAAAATGGTTTTTCGCCATCTATAAATCAATATAAAAATAAAAACCTTTATTCTTATTTAATGGAGATATTTTAACTTATTTAAATGGATTTGTAAAACCATAAAAAATGGTTTTTAATAAAAATATATAATTATTTGAATGTATTTAAACCAGAATTTTAAATAATTTTAAATTATATATCTGACGTTTGTAAATGAATGATTAATAATAAAAATCCATCTTTATTTAACTTTATTTAACGTAGACTAAAAGCAACGCATTTCTTATCTTATTATTTTTTAGGCTCTACACATATAATGACCCAAATGTAGACACGCCAATTATATTTGTTTAATTAGCTTGGGCCTTTACATTAAACAAATCTACATAAAATATTAAAGATTGTTTATATGATTTTTTTTCTTAACGAAAGTAATGCGGGTTCTACAACATCCTTTTCTTAAATAAATTAAAAAATTAAAAAAAATCAATTTATATTTATTGAAAGGGCAAAGAAAAGTAGCTACACAACTCTGAGTTAATAAGAAAAGTTGAAAAAATGCCTTTCAAAAATATTGTGGAGCAATCTCTTTGTTTTATATTCTTATAGATTGCATAACAAATTAGTGATTATGTTTATAATGCAATCATATGCTTGGTTAAATCTTAAAGGTTTCCTTGTAGACTAGTGGCAACAAGCTCCTATAGATTTTGTATTTGTTGGTCTTATGATTCCCATATTTTGGAATATTGGGTTGTAAAACTAACAACAGTTTTGGATAGAAATTTCAAAAAAGTTATATCTTGGGTAGAAAGCGAAGAAAAACTAACATAAAAAAAAAATAACAAACTTCTAAGAATCATTTACAAATTGTTTGAAAAGGAAAACAACATGGAACAACAAAACTAATGGAGCACATGTAATTCATTAAAAAAGAAGTAGAAATAATAATTCTTATGATTCTTGAACAATGCATAAAAATTGTTTTGAATATGCTAATAATGACATAGATTTATATTTCAATACAATACTGACATTCAAGGCATCAAGACAAGTTGCAAAATCTAAAAATATACTTTTTTGTTCTTGTAAGAGTCCATCCAAAATAAAGAAAACCAAATTACACTCATAGGTGTGAACAATGCTATAAATATAGGTATAAAGTTGAAGATTATTCGGATCTTATTCAATGTAGCAATTATAGGAGTCATAATCATTCCCACAAAACTTGTTGGTACAAAGGAAATAATGTTCCTAAATGGAGCACTATAAAAGGCATATTAACAATGGCATTACATGAAACTCTCATATAGATTATTGTGAAATTTACTATGGAATTAATCAGAATATAGCTTTAGTACCAACAACATAATAAAAATATAAATACAAAATAAAGAGAAAAGTCAAATATTGAAGAAAAAAAGTTTGCTATTCAAATAAATTAATACGAGAGGGGGTGTTGAGGTATTATGTTATTTGGTACCATTGAATACCTTTAAATACAATGGAGTACTTTAACAAATCTCTAGATTAGGAAGTGTGTATGTTAAAATTATGTATCAATATATAAGGAGTTTTATGTGTTATATGTAATTATGTGTGGAAGGTGTTGAAGGCATCAAGACAAGTTGCAAAATCCAAAAATATACTTTTGTGTTCCTATAAGAGTCCATCCAAAATATCGTAGACCAAATTACACTAGTATGTGTGAACAATGCAATAAATATAGGTATAAAGTTGAAGATTGTTTGGATCTTATTCAATGTAGCAATTATAGGAGTCATAATAATTCTTACAAAAAAATTGGTACAAAGGAAATAGTGTTCCTGAATGAAGCACTATAAAAGGTATATTAATAATGGCATTACAAGAAATTCTCAAACAGATTATTGTGAAAGCTACTGTGGAAATAATTAGAATCATGACAAATGTAGATTTAGTACCAACAATTTAATAAAAAGATAAATACAAATTGAAGAGAAAAGACAAAGGTTGAAGAAAAAATGTCTTCCATTCAAATAATTTAATATGAGGGGGGTGTTGAGGTATTACGTTAATTGATAGCATTGATTACCTTTAAATACCAATGGAGTACTTTAACAAATATTTAGATTAGAAAGTGTGTATGTTAAAATTATATGTCAAGATATAAAGAGTTTTATGTGTTATATGTAATTATGTGTGGAAGGTATTGTTGGAATATATTACATTGTTTGGCACATACCAATGTACCACCTTGGGTACATATTTAGATTAGAAGTGTTCTTAGATTAGTATTTAAGTATTTACTTTATTCAATATAATAAATGCACAAATGTTAGAATGTGCAAAGTACATGATGATGTAAATGTGCATGTTGTCCATGTGTACATGAGTCATTAGAATAGAAATATGAAGAGTCATAGGAAGATGGAAGACCAAGAGTCATATCCCATTATATATTGACCTTTTTAGTATAATATATGAGGATGAAGAAGAAGATTATTGAAAGTACATTGCTCATAGCATGCGTTAGTAGACATTGACTCTATAGCATTTTTATAAGAAGATCATATTTTTGTAATATTTCATTAATGGCGATTTTATGAGTTATACAGAAGTTTCCCATGAGTATTACATGTTTAGTATATTGTCACTATCATATATTTAATATTGCATGCTTATTTTATATCTCATGGTTGATTTTAGTTAATTATGTAGCATCGAAAGCTATCAGTGGTATTAGAGCCACAAGGGAGATTGATAGGTGATAGAGAGAGCCACAAGAGAAATCTCATTTTTAATTTTTTTGAAATTTCTTTTTGGATAGAGTCTTTCCACATGGTTTATAGAAAATTCATGAAGACTAGGACTCAACATATATCCCTTTCCACTAGATTGAATGATAACTAGTAAAGTTTATTGATTTTTAGAGATCTAAATATTTAGATGATTTTGCTTATTTCTATATAAGCTTTATTGCAGAATACTATATTTTGATTTGCAACAATAGGTAAAGTCATTAAATATTGAATATTGATAAGAGAATAAGAGTCCAACGGAGCCCTATTGAATATTGAAGAAAGAGGACGCTAAAGAGAGAAGTCCCCATATGATACTAGAGATTAGATTTTAAGGAGATCCAATAAGGAGATCAAATAAGGATATCCTTATATAATATTGAAGAATACATATTGAGGTGGAGATCCAAGAGAAGAGGTCTCAAATGAACTTGGAAGGAGAATAAAAAAAAGACTAGAAAAGCCCTATTGAAGAAATTGAATAAGTGGCTATTGGAGAAGAGGTGAAGAAATGTCAAGGTAGGAAATTGCAAGCAATAAGAAGCTCTTGAAAATAATAATTTGAGATAATTATTACCATCCAACAACAATCCCAAAAGGAAAAATGATTTGATAATAAGTTTATCAAATTTTAGAAAGGATTCTTGAATATCTCAAGATATTTAGATTCTTGAGGAAGAGACCAACGATAGAGGTCAAATTAGAAGATAGATTTCAATAATAGCTAAAGAGGAGAAATAATATAGAAGAGACCAATGATTTGAGAAATTTGAAGACTTTCATTAAAATATTAAATTTTGATTTGCGAAGGAGAAGATTACTGATTTTTGTAGTAGAAGTTGAAGTGTCACAAGACAACAAATTGAAGGTGACATAAAGCTATGATTTGGAGAAGAATTGGGTAGATTTTGATGTGTCCTTGAACAACCAATTAAAGGATGGTTTGAAAACAAAAGAAAGCAACAATTTGGGGAAATTGAATGCTATTTTTGGATAGCAAGATAAAAGATAAGTAATGTAAATTTGGGGAGCATTATAAGGTGAAACTAGAGCTAAAAGTTGGAGAATTCAAAGCATATTTAGATAGTAAATAAAAGAAAAATTGGATGCATTAGAAGCTACAAAATAGTAGAGATTTTGGATAGCAAGAGGGAAACATTTGAGAAAAACTAATAGCTACAAATTTTAGAGTTTGAGAGAACAAAACTGGAGGAGAATTGAAGATAAAAAAATCAAATTATTGGGCATCATTTGAATAAGGGTAATTGTTGTAGATTATAAGAATATTTGGATAGCATAGAAGATGATTCTTAGAAAACATTGAAAGCTACAAATTAAAACCCTTGGAACAACAAGCTAAAGGGTAAAATATAGAGAGTTTGAGGTACCAATTGAACAGAAAGGAGAGCTACAAGATTGAAAATTTCAAGACAACAAAGTGAATGAAATTAGAGATTCATGTTTTTAAAACTCAAGGCAGCAAATAGGTGAACCAAATCACCAAGAAGACTAGCTACAAAACAAACAAAAGGTATGCAATATTATTGCTATAGAGGTTCAATATTTAAACTTTCACATTAGTTTATCATAAAGGTTTTTGAAAGCACCATATTAGAGTTATTTAAGGAGCAAAATCTAGTTTTGAGTGAAATATCTCCAAGTCGAAGAAGGAGACATCATTATCATTATTAAACCTACAAAACATAAATAACATAAAGGTGAGTTCAAAGTAATAGTTGAAATTAATATTAAGGAGAAGAAATATAATATAGTGAATGCTATTTTTGAGAGCCTACATAGTATACCAAAATAGGATAGAATAAGGTTATAAAAAGGTTAAGTTTTTAGAGTGTCTAAAGACACCAACACCACATAGTAGAAGTTATAGGAGATTGATTGAGAGAAAGCACACCCACGTTTGAAATAATTGAGCCACTATTGAGAGGTGGAACCATTGAAGTCAAGGAGCAAGGGTAACCACCACCAAAGCAAGGAAGAGTGTCATTCGAGTGAAAGGTGTAGAGTCTTGAGAAACCATTGAAGAGGAGAAAATGTACCATTAGAATGCGGTCGAATAACCATCCAAGTACTATGTTTTAGTAACATCTTGTTGGTATTATGATTACCATATTTTAGAATATTGGGTCTTTTTAATAACAACAATTTAGATAGAAATTTCAAAAGAGTTACATCTTGGGTAGAAAGCCACAAAAAATAAACATTAATAAAAGGACAAACTTCTAAGAATCATTTACAAATTATTTCAGAAGAAAAACAACATGGAAAAACAAAACTAATGGAGCATATGTAATTCATTCAAAGAGAAGCAAAAAGTATATTTCTTATGATTCTTGAATAGTGCATAAAAATTGTTTTGAATATACTAATAATTATGGAGAATTTTATTTTAATACAATGGTGACATTCAAAGCATCAAGACCAGTTGTAAAATCAAAAAATATATTTTTGTATTCCTATAAGAGTTCATCCAAAATATAGAAGATCAAATTACAATCGTAGGTGAGAAAAACTAATACTCGTATCCCACATCTCGTGTGCTATAGCCACTAAAGGCTTTATTACCATCAAATGGTACTAGTGACCACCTACTCGTGGTCATGCTTCCTACTCTCCTTTAGTGTCCCATGTATCTCTTCAGTCACACCCTTCCTAACTAACTGGTACCAAAATCCTAGCCACTGTCAGTACATCAAGTCTACTTGTCGTATCCATATCTCAAGTCACTCAACCGTGCCACATTCTCCTCGCTCTCTATGGTGTTTATCCCCTCATCAATATAACGATATTTGTAACCATTCGTTCAAATTAAAACTAGTCATTGTTGCAGCATGAACCATTGGTTCAAATTAAAACTAGTCATTTGTTGCAGTTACAATGTCAGTATAATGGTTGTAACCATATGTTTATCCCCATCAGTTTAATGTTTTTAACCATATTTTTGTCATTTTTTGCAATGTGAAACGCCAGCATAACATTTAACTTAAAACTTAAATCGTTATAACGGTTGTAACCATTTTTTTATCCCCATCAATATACAACTAAAAACCACAAGCATAATGGTTGTAACCATTTATTTATCACCATGAGTATAACGGTTGTAACCATATGTTTGTCATTTTTTGTATCGTGAAACATTAGTATAATGGTTGTAACCATTTGTTTATCCCCCATCAGTATAACAGTTGTAACCATATGTTTATCCCCATTAGTATAATAGTTGTAACCATATGTTTGTCATTTGCTACAATATGCAATGTCAATATAATGGTTGTAACCGTTTGTTTATCCCTCATCAGTATAACGGTTGTAACCGTTTGTTTACCCCCATTAGTATAACGGTTTTAACTATTTTTTTATCCCCTCGTCAGTATAATGGTTGTAAGCATTGGTTCAAATTAAAACTAGTCATTGTTGCAGCGTGAAACACTATATTTTTGATGAAAAAATGCTAAAAAAATTGATGATGAGTTGGCAAATTTTTTTGAAAAAATTGACGATGAGTTGGTAAAACTTTTTGACATGAAATTGATGATAATAAATTGCCCATAAATTATTCACAAATCTTGACAATAATTTATAACATTTATTGCAACGATGTTTGCAACAAATTTATGACAAATTTTTGATGCCCATAACTTCCAATCATAATAAAAAAATATTACAAAAAATGGCTGATGAAAGGTCTCAAGACCCCCATTTTGTCACATTAGATCACAAAACTTGCCAAATTGAGGACCTATATTTCCAAGTTAATCTCACCCATTTTGTCACATTGGATCACAAAACTTGCCAAATTGAGGACCTATCTTTCCAAGTTAATCTCGCCCATCAGTTCATGCATATCATACTAGACAAAATAAATTTTCTAGGGTGCACGGAAGATCTGGTTTGCTTGCAGGATTATTCATTGTGAAAGATAAAATTTTGTTTGCAGTCATCTTACAAGGAATTTTTTTTTCCGTTTTACGTAGAAATCCAGATCGCAGTCCTCGTTCGAGTAGGAGGACAAAAACCAGATTGCAGTCTTCATTCACAACAAAAGGATAAAATTATTTTTCATACTGCTAAGGATTCCATCCATCATTGAATTCACACTCGAGGATAAGATTTTATTGTGAACACCAGGCTAGTCTCGTGAACATTCCATATGAAATATTTTCTAATTCCATATGAATTACTGAATATTCACATTCATATAATTACAAAATATAAGATGTCATCTCCGTCGGTAGTGTTGATACTCTCAAACGTGAGCATTTCTTCAAAATTACCGCATATGTTTGTGAGTTATTCAATAGTTTTAAGGTAATTTAACGGTTTCACAGGGAAGGAGTACAATTTTTCAATGGTTTATTTGGTTAATATTGTTGAATAAAATCCCAATTTAGCTTGCATTTCACAAAAATCTAGTGATGATGTTTGTTGATATCCTTGGTCTAAATTGCAAAAAAAGAAAAACTAGCAAAATGCTTCAAGTACCACTGTTTACATCAGCATAGTGTTTCATTTATTGAGCACAACTAATAAAAAATAAATTAAAGGGTGATTTTTTTATTGGTTGCATAGATGAATTGGTTACAATCATGAGGTTCAAACTATCAGCTAAGGCTTCTAACACATCCACCATATTGTTAATGGTAACCCGATGTGAGATGGGGACTGTCGAACACACAATATTCACACCATCCTCGTCAGTCTGGCTCAACACGTGGCATGAAGGGGAACTTTCGGATAGGCAAGAAATAAACCATGGTCATCAGTCAGGTGCAAGACATAAGAAATAGATCATCGTCATCAGTCAGGTACACTAGCTATGATCGGGCTACTGGCTATGCATGGGCACACCCATAGGATTGGAAGCTAGGTCTCCTCTCGGTATGCACCCCAATTTACAATCCACCTAGACCCATGGATAATTAAAGGGTGATTTTACATGGTGGTAATTGCACCAGGAATATTACAGATTGAATAGCGTTGTTCAGGCATCTACGTAAAGAGCAAAGATTAAAATAAATATCCTCAAAATCCTAAGATTCCAATATCAGTCAATCAAAATCATGAATTCACCTTATAATATTCTCCAATATTTGGGAGCCACTTGGTAGTCATTTATTCATTATCCTCAATGCCAATATTACTCCTCGCTGATGAATTCCAGTCGAATCGATAATTATGATGATTACAAATCTAAATTTCAGAGATTGCAAACAATCCCAAAGGAATTTTTTTGTAATTACATCAATATTTTTAGCACGCACTGGTCCAGTAGCAGCGCATCTTTCACCAATGATAAGAAAACACCCGATCATAAATTTTAGCATACAAGCTCTGGCTAGCATCTATCACAGTCTTAACAATCATGCGTAGGCTGAACAAAAAATATTCCCTGTGAGAAGCACAAAATTTAATTGACATTCTCAGGTTTATTTTCCCATCAACCAGATATTTTCGTAGACTTTTAGTGGTTTCCAAGTAGCACAGGTGCTATGTACAAGTGGAGAATTTAAAACTATTTAAAACTTTTATTAACTGATGGACTCAGTAGTCTATGTTTTTTGGCATCTCATAATGTAATATTCATCAAGAAAAAATACCAGCAATGTTTCTCTTCAATAGTCCAAGGTGATAATACAAACGATATACATCTTCAATAGGGCAATCTCACCACAGCTAAACTGCCCCACTGCCTTTCGATCATCGTGTCCAAAGATATGGTATATCACCACTCAATAGCATCAATAGTGATTTGTGTGCATTATCCATAGGTTTCATGGACCATCATCAGCACTAGAAAAATCCAGCCATTAGTTCCCGAGCCACCCATAAATTGCAAGATATAAACAATTCCATCAGTGTAGATCAACTCGTAATCTGAATCAACTATCTCCATCTCGCTTGCTCGTCACCTCCATTCGTGCCTACTGTGGAATCTCCTACTATACCAGGAAGCTAATTAGAAAACATGAGCAAATTAATTTAATCTAAAACTAATATTAAAATTACTTCCAGTTTGCAAAAAGGTCATGACAAGTAGCCGAAGGATCCAATATTTGTGACATGTAAAAGAGAAACTAGTGATTTTATTTTTATTTATTTATTAATTCTTTTGATAATACCCTTATCCCACATATTGTGTGCTATTGCCACTAAAGATTTTATTACCATCAAATGGTATTAGGTTATCATGACCACCTTCTGGTGGTCATGCATTCCCCTCGTATGTACACACTACTTCCTCCTATCATTTGAGTGTCTGCTCTTTGACCCCATCTACATCATCCTATCCTTTGAGTGTCTACTCTTTGACCCCATCTACATTATCCTATCCTTTAAGCAATCCTATCCTTTGAGTGTCTACTCTTTGACCCCATCTACGTTGTCCTATCCTCTAAGTATTTGCTCTTTGACCCCATCTACATCGTCCTATCCTTTGAGTATCTACTATTTGACCCCATATACATCATCGCTCTTTGTAACCTCATGTACATCCTCCTCAACGTGTCACAGTTACATTCAACATATCACATGTGATTGTCATTGTTAGGTTGTGACACGTTGAATGTGTCACATGTTATTGTCAGGTTTTGTCGATTGCCTAGGGGGTCCTTATCAGTTTCTATTGGTCTACTTCAACTCTCTTTATGATCCCATCCATGTATTCCTTCTCTACCATGTATGTCTACGTCCTCCTTCTCTATCATGTTAGTTATGTTCAACGTATCACATGTTATTATCAGGTTCTATCGATCGTTATCCTCTATCGTGTCAGTTACATTCAACATGTCACATGTTAATGTTTGGTTCTATCGATCATCCTCCTCTATTGTTTTAGTTATGTTCAATATGTCACATGTTATTTTTAGGTTATGTCGATCATCTAGGGGATCCTTATTAGTTTCCATCGGTCTACGTCAACTCTCTTTGTGGCCCCATCCACGTCTTCCTTCTCTACCATGTCTATCTACATCCTCCTTCTCTACCATGTATGTCTACATCCTCCTCTATCATATCAGTTACATTCAACGTGTCACATGTTATTGTCAGGTTCTGTCGATCATCTATGGGGTCCTTATCAATTTCTATCGGTCTATGTCAACTTTGTTCAGTTTTGAGTGAGTCATTTGAACCTACAGTTTTCCACATAAATTTTGTCTCATTTTGAGTCATCTGACCCTATATTTTTCCACGTCAACTGTGTCTCATTTTGAGTCATCTGACCCTACAGTTTTCCATATCAACTATCTCATTTTTATTCATTTAACCCTACATTTTTCCATGTTTGTTTATCCCCTCGTTAGTATAACCATTGTAACCATTGGTTCAAATTAGAACTAGTTATTGTTGTAGCGTGAAACACCAAAATTTTTACAAAAAAAGTGCAAAATGGTTATAATCTATCTGCATCACGATGTATCTATCCTTCCGAGTTTAGGGGGTCATTATTAGTTTCTATCGGTCTACGTCAACTATGTCCCATTTTGAGTCATCTAACCCTACAATTTTCCATGTCAATTGTGTCCCATTTTGAGTCATCTGACCATACAATTTTCCACATCAATTGTGTCCCATTTTGAGTCATCTGACCCTACAGTTTTCCACGTCAACTCTATCCCGTTTTGAGTCATCTAACCCTATAGTTTTTGATGTCAACTCTTTCCCATTTTGAGTCATCTAACCCTATATTTTTCCATGTCAATTGTGTCCTATTTTGATTCATCTGACCCTACAGTTTTCCACATCAATTGTGTCCCATTTTGAGTCATCTGACCCTATAATTCCTACAATTTTCCATGTCAACGATGTCCCATTTTGAGTCATATGACCCTACAATTTTCCATGTTTCTTTATCCCCTCGTCAGTATAACCATTTTAACCATTGGTTCAAATTACAACTAGTCATTGCTGTAGAGTGAAACACCAAAATTTTGACAAACAAATTGCAAAAAAAATTGACGGATTTGGTAAAACTTTTTGACATGAAAATGACGATACATTTTTGACAAGAAATTGATGACAATTTTTGACAACAATTTTTTATGACATTTCTTGCAATGACTTTTGCAGCAAATTGACAACATTTTTGTGACAACATTTGGTGACAAATTTTGATGATAATTTTTTATGACAATTATTTGATGCCCTTAACTTCCAATTATAATAAAAAATATTACAAAAAATAATTGAAGAAAGGTCTCAAGACCCCTATTTCGCCACAATAGATCACAAAAATTGCCAAATTGAGGACCTATCTTTCCAAGATAATCTCACAAACATATGTCAAATAACATCATTGCATGCATATCAAACTCAATTCGAGGAACTTTGCAGACACACCATAGGGTTGGATGAATCCTTTTTCATAAGTTGTTTCATTCATGGATTCAAAGAAGATATTAGAGTAGATTTGGAGATGTACACTCCTCACACCTCTACAGCGGTCATTGGATTAACTAAGTTAGCCGAAGATAAATTCAAAGCTCAACATCAATACAAGAAACAACCTATTGAATAATTGCCTATCTCACATGCTACTCACGAACCTGACCAACCTTTGTCGGTTAAGTACCTCAGCCTAGAAGAAATGGAGGAGATATAGACAAAATACCTTTGATGTAATTATGATGAGAAATATGGGTCCAATCATAGATGCAATATCAAAACATTGTATTTATTGAATGTAGTGATCCTTATCACTCGACATAGGGAGAATATGAGGTAGATGTGCAAGAAGTGATCGATGCACTAGTGGATATGCTAGAATTGAACGATGCACCTGATAATAAAAATAAATAAATCTCCAAAATTTCAATGGTACGTCAAACAAGAAAATCCCATTATGCTCATTGATTCAAGAAGTACTCATACTTTAATTGACCCAAGCATGGTGGACTAGGCTAATTATTATATGTGACCATGCCATAGCTTTAAGGTGGTGATTGGTACTCAGGGATGGATTACCTATCAAGGAAAGTGTCACAATATCAAACTCACTTTAGGAAACTACAACATGACAAGTGACATGTATGTGATTCCATTGGGTGGAAGTGATGTTGTTTTAGGGGTTTAGTGGTTACAAACACTTGGGGTAATACTAAGGGATTTTGTAACATTATGAATGCAATTCACTGTTGAAGGACACACATACACTCTAAAAGGACTATAATAAATTTCATCACCAATAGTGAGTTCTCAATGCATGGGAAAAATTATTGAAAAATGAGGCAAAAGGGTGATTGCACAATTATTTTCCCTTCATTCTATAAGGGAATAACAAGCTAAAGTGGAATAGTTACAACCACTTTTGACACATCACTCTAGATTATTTGAGGCACCACAAGGGTTGCCCCCCCCCACCATTATCATGGTACTACTATTCTTCTTGGCAATCCACCACTAAATATTAAACCTTCAAGATATGTTTGCCTACAGAAAAGTGACATTAAACTTGTGCAAGAACATGTTCAAATGCTACTTGGGAAGCACTTCATCAACTTCAACAACAATTTCCCTAGTCTCAACTTTGAGGATAAAGCTTTTTCTAGGTTGGGTGGCATGTTAAGATCCTCCATCCTAAAATTAATATTTAATATTATTAATCAATTAATTGTTATATTATTAATTAATAGCATGAATCATCACATCTCTTCACCAACATAGCTTTTGATTAGATATAAATCTAGGAAGGGGGCATAGAACTTAGGTATCAAGAGAGAAGAAAAATTTAATATTTAAAGTTAAGGAGGGAGCCCACTATAAGTGGCCTGTGATTCCAAGAAAGCCCCCCAAAAAGTGGCCTATGATTCCTTATTTATATAAATTTATTTATTAAATTTGTAATAAAATATTTTGGATCTTATCAGAGAAGGGATGATTTTCATAATATGTGGTATCCTTGGCCATCGTAGATGGAGTTCTCTTAGATATTTGGATAGGGATGGATAGTTGAAGCTATTTTTGAAGCTTTATTGTAGTTGATGCAAAGTTGAATGATTAGTGGCCTTGAGAGAGGTTTAGATCTCTTCTACGCGCAAAAGCAGAAATTATCTTACTACAAACTTATTATATGAAGATATTATTTTTTAACAACATGATGGTTCCTCTATATCTAGAGGCCTCAAATAAGGATTATAAAAATAATGGCCTAAATTATATGTAATTATTATGATGGATGGTTCAATATTTGAATATCATATGGTTATGGATCACTCCCAACTCAAAGAATTTTTAAAATATAGCTCTACACTTTGAGGTTGAAATTATTATTGATTAGGAGGTGGTGTACGATCTCTATATCATTCTTATAAAGAATACACTATGGTGCCCCTTTTCAATCCCTCGTTTATAAATTATCAAAAGTGATAATATTATCTTTGCTTACCAATCATGAGAAAGCATTTGTCTTAGGGAAGCCATGTTTGAACAAAATCCATCAAGAAAGGCCAATATTATAGAAATAAAATGAACAGAAAGTTGTATATCCTTTCTTCACCTTCTATTTTTTAGTGGGATCAACTACCCATTTCAAAGTGTCTTCTATTTTAACCATACTAATTATTTTGGTCTACACATATTTTTATAAGATCATTTTTTGACTTTTAGTGACCTCTTCAAACCTATAGATAGGAATCCATCTTCTTTGCAAAAACCCATATTTAGTAAATGTAGACTAATAGCAATGCATTTCTTATCTTATTATTTTTTAGGCTCTAAACATATAATTTTCCAAATGTAGACACACCAATTATCTTTGTTTAATTAGATTGGGCCCTTACATTAAATAAATCTACATAAAATTTTAAAGAATTTCTATATAAATTGTTTTTTTAATGAAAGTAATGCGGGTTCTACAATATTCTACTCTTAAATACAAAAATAGAAAAATTAAAATTATTTTATATTAATTGAAAGTGCAAAGAAAAGTAGATAGACAACTCTCAGTCAATAAGAAAAGTTGAAACAAATCCTTTCAAAAATATTGTGGAGCAATCTCTTTGTTTCATATTCTTATAGATTACACAACAAATTAGTGATTATGTTTATGATGCAATTATATACTTGGTCAAATATTAAAGGTTTCCTTGTAGACTAGTGGTAACAAGCTCCTACAGAATTTGGACTTGTTGGTCTTATGATTTTCATCATTTGGAATATTGGGTTATCTTAATAACAACAGTTTGGATAGAAATTTTAAAACAGTTACATCTTGGGTATAAAGTGAGGAAAAATAAATATTAAAAAAAAAATGATAAACTTCTAAGAATCATTTACAAACTGTTTCAAAATAAAAATAAAATGGAACAAAAAAACTAATGGAGTATATGTAATTCTTCGAAAGAGAAGCAAAATGTATAATTCTTATGATTCTTGAACAATGCATAAAAATTGTATTGAATATGCTAATAATGAAAATAAATTATATTTCATTACAATAGTGACATTCAAGTCATCAAGACAAGTTGCAAAATCAAAAAATATATTTTTCTTCCTATAAGAGTCCATCCAAAATATAAAAGATAAAATTACACTCGTAGGTGTGAACAATGCCATAAATATAGGCATAAAGTTGAATATTGTTCGGATCTTATTCATTTTAAGAATTGTAGGAGCCATAATTATTCCCACAAAACTTTTTGGTAAAAACAAAATAGTTTTCCTTAATGGAGCACCATAAAAGGCATATTAATAATGGCATTACATGAAATTCTCAAACATATTATTGTGAAAGCTACTATAGAAATAATCAAAATCATGACAAATGTAACTTTAGTACCATCCATAATCAAAATATAAATACAAAATGAAGAGAAAGGACAAATATTGAAGACAAAAGGTCTTCACACAAAATAATTCAATATAAGGGGGTTGTTGAGATATTACATTATTTAGTACCATTGAGTACCAATAAATACCATGGAGTACTTTAAAAAATATTTAGATTAGAAAGTGTGTATGTTAAAATTATATGTGTCACTATATAAATAGTTTTATGTGTTATATGTAATTATGTGTGGAAGGTATTGTTTTAATATATTACATTATTTTATACATGATAATCTACCGTCTTGGGTACATATTTAGATTAGAAGTGTACTTACATTGGGATTTAAGTATTTAATTTATGAAATATAATAAATGCACAAGTTTTAGCATGTACAAAGTACTTCATAATATAAATGTGTATGTTGTCCATGTCTACATGAGTCATTAGAATAGGAAGATGAAGAATCATAGGAATATGGAACACCAAGAGTCACATCCCATTATATTTTGGCCTTTGTAGTAGAATATAGGAGGATGAAGAAGAATATGATTGAACGTGCATTGCTCATAGCATGCATTAGTAGACATTGAATCTATAGCATTTTTGTATGAAGATCATACTTTCATTAGATTTAATTAATGGTAGTTTTATGAGTTATTACAAAATTTTCTCACGAGTTTTACATGCTTAGTATATTGTAATCATTATATATTTAATATTGCATGCTAATTAGGTCCGAGGTGTAGACCAATTGGTTCATCCAAACCCTATAAGGGGGTAGAGGTCCAAGGTTCAAATCTCGGGCCTCGTCGAACTGAACGCTTGTCCCTTTCCTAGTGCTTTTAGTGACGTAAAAGGTTTAAAATGATTATGGCATGGTGGTTATAAGGGCGAACTGCACGAAGATCTGTGTGGCGGCTTCTAGGGTGGACAACACAGAATACTATGGCAGCCATAAAAGCTGGACAACCTTCCCAGATTCATGGCAGCTACCGATTCCACCATGTAAATTCAAAAAAAAAAATATTGCATGCTCATTGTATATCTCGTGGTTGATTTTATTTTTAGTATCTATCATCAAAAGCTAGCAGTGGTATTAGAGCCACAAGGGAGATTTATAGGAGATAGGGAAAGCCATAAGAGAGATTGAGATGAAATAGAAAATTTCATTTTTTAAAATTTTGAAATTTCTTTTTGGTTAGAGTCATGAAGACTCTGACTCGACATTGATGTTTTTTCAAGAAATTGAAGGAACACTAGTGAATTTTATTGATTTTAAGAGATCTAGATATTAAATACATATTATTACTACTATTTAAGCTTTATTGCAGGAGATTATATTTTTGGTTGCAGTAATAGTAAAGTCATTAAATATTGAATATTGAGAAAAGAGAAAGAGTTCAAAGGAGCCTTGTTAAATATTAAAGTAAATGGAGGCTCAAGAGATATGTCTCCATAGAATATTGGATATTGGAGGTTAAGGAGATGCAATAAGGAGATCACTATAGAATATTGAAAATTACAAAATGAGAAGGATAAGATCCAAGAGAAGAGGTCTCAAACGAACTTGGAAGGAGAACCAAGAAAAAGGCTAGAAACTCCCTATTGAAGAAATTGAAGATGTTGCCATTCGAGAAGAGTTGAAGAAAGTTTAAGTTAAAATATTGTAAGCAAGGGGAAGCTCCTAAAAATAATAATTTGGGGTAATTTTTACCATCCAAAAATAAGCCCAAAAGGAAAAAGGATTTGGAAATATGTTTATCAAAATTTGGAAAGGATTCTTGAAGATCTCAAGACATTTAGATTCTTGAGGAAGAGAACAGTGATAGAGGTCACATTACACGATAGATTCCAACAAGAGCAAAAGAGTAGAAATAATATAGAAGATACCATCAATTTGAGAAATTTGAAGAGTTTCATTAAAATATTAAAGGATGATTTACGAAGGAGAATATTACTTATTTTTGTAGTAGAAGTTGAAGAGTCATAGGATAGAAAATTGGAGGTGACATAAAGCTATGTTTTGGATAATATTTGGGTAGATTTTAATGTACCCTTGAAGAACCAATTAAAGGAAAACATGGCAACAAAAGAAGGTAAAAATTTGAAGAAATTAAATGTTATTTTTGGATATTATGATAAAGGATAATAAATGAAAATTTAAGGAACATTAGAAGGAGAAAAGAGAGCTCCAAATTGGAGAATTTCAAAGAATATTTGGATAGCAAATCAAAAAATAAATTAGCTCCAATAGAAGCTACAAAATAGTAGAGTTCTTTGATAAAAATATGGCAGCATTTGAGTCCCACTAATAGCTGCAAATTTTATAGTTTGAGAGAATAAATTTGGAGGAGAATTGAAGCCACAAAAATCAAATTATTGGGTAACATTTGAATAAGGGTAATTGTTGCATATTATAAGGATATTTGGACAACATAGAAACTGATTCCTATAAAATATTGAAATATATAAATTAACACCCTTAGAAAAACAATCTAATGGGTAAAAGGTAGAGAATTTGAGGAAACAATTAAATAGAAAGGAGAGCTACAAGATTGAAAATTTTAAGGTTGCAAAGAAAAATCAATTATATCTACAAGTTTTAACAAACTCAAGGCAGCAAATAGGCAAACCAAATCACCAAGAAGACTAGCTCCAAAAATACCAAAAGGTATGCAACATTATTTCTATAAAGGCTTATTATTCAAATATTCAGATTAATTTATCATAAAGGTTTATGAAAGCACCATATTAGAGTTATTTATAGAGCAAGAACTAGTTTTGATTTAAGTGTGTCCAACTCAAGGAAGGAGACATCATTATCATCATTAAACATATAAAATATAAACAACATAAATGTGAGTTCAAATTGTTGCTTGAAAGAAGTATTAAGGAGAATATATATAACATAGTGAATGATGCTTTTGAGAGCCTACGTAGTATAGAAAAAAAGGATTGAATAAAGTTATAAAAATATTAAGTTTTTAGAGTGTCTAAAGACAACAAAAAAATATAGTGAAAGTTCTAGAAGATTGATTGAGAAGAAGAACCACCACATTCAATATAATTGAGCCACCATTGAGAGGCAAAACTGTTGAAGTCAAGGAGCAAGGGTAAGCACCACCAACGCAAGGAAGAGCATTGTTCGAGTGAAAGATGTAGAGTATTGAGCAACCATTTAAGAGGAGAAAAGGTACCATTAGAAAATATTCAAATAACCATACAAGTACTAGGTTTGAGTGCGATTGAAAAGAAATGAAAGATATGTTGATAAGCATCTTGAGTGCCAAGGAAAGATGAAACATTATTTGTAGAAGATGAAGTCCATTCGAGTACATAACAATCAAAAGGTGTAATAGAATTTAGAGTGTTAGGGTAAAGAATAATTAAAATTGAATGAGCACCACTTCATAACATCCTCATGAGCAAGTTAAGAGGTTATTATCCATTTGTCACCTCATAGATAGGAGGAGTACCAAATATGATTTAAGACCACTTATTATCGAGTGTTACATAGTGAGAAATATCATTAGAGAATGAACATACACATTCAGTATGTAAGTTGTTTCTAGCCACTTGGCACATCCGAAACCATGCACCATCCTCCATGAAAATAAAAAATCTTATCAAAATTGAAATTGTATCAAAATTATCTTTAGATTTCTATTATTAAATAGGGAGAAGTAAAGTAAAGAATATAAATTGAACATTAGGTAGACAAAAGGGATTCAACTCCAAAGAAACATAGAAAACTAAGTATTTTATTAGACCATATTATATTAAACCATTAGGGAGATATAAGGTAGTCTACAAGGTATTTTACAAAATTTGAGAATTGATAAGATATTATCAAATTTGACCATATATTCAAAACTAGGGACTCATAAGGTACTAAACCTCAAAGGTTTAGATATTTTAAAAATTCTACAAAATTATTCTTTTAAACTAAAGGGTTACAAGAGAGTTTACTTTAAAAATTAAACTATGGTAAAGCTTATTAAGTATACAGGATTCAAGGAATCAAAATGGTTTAGAGATATGCTTGATTCTAGAGATAATAATATAAAAAATGTTATTAAAAGAGAAAAATCAATTTGGGTTAGAAATAATTTTGATAATTCACAAGTTGATAGTTTAGCTAAATAAGATTCTATAGAAACATATTACAAGGACATGATTAATGAAAATATTGACAATAAATTCAAAAATTATTCTCAAAATTTAGCAAAGAATATTTGTCAAAAAAATGTCCTAAAAATTTATAAAAGAATTAAATATAGAATAGCTTAAGTTGTACACAAACGGTTTTACTATTTTGTCAAGGAAATGGATGGACTTGAATTTTTAAAGATAAGTAACAAAGAAGTAGAGAAATATTCATGATGCACTTATTGCAATAAGACTAGTAACGAGAAATCAAACTATAGGAGTATCCATGTAAATATTATGAAGAAAAATGTCACTCATCTTTTTTTGCAACTATAAAGATATGTACTACAAAAAAAATTGAAGAGAGATTAATATTTAAACTAGATTGTCTGTTTCAAGTTTTTATTTTTGAAGCATCTACTAATAATGAGTTCGAGTTCAAAGTTTCTAAATAACAAAAATAAATATTATCCAAAAACCCTAAAGGATTATCAAAATAGACTAGTTTTGATCCACTCATGACTTGTAAGATAATGAGATTTCTTGTTCATCAAGGTTACTTGAAAAAATTCAAGGATAAGAAACATGCTAAATGCTTTGAAACACAAAAAGTGATGAAATGAACAAAACAAGAAAATACAACACGAGTTCCAAGATCAAGATGAATATTGAACCAAAAGAAGAACAAAATCTCGATCTAGTTGAAGAATATGAAGATCCATATATGGTACATGCTAATTTACCACCTTGCATAAATATTTAGATTAGAAGTGTGCTTAGATTAGGATTTAAGTATTTACTTTATGCAATATGAAGATACATGGGGGTGTTAAAATATATTACATTATATGGTACATGCTAATGTACCACCTTGTATAAATATTTATATTAGAAGTGTGCTTAGATTAGGATTTAAGTATTTACTTTATGCAATATAATAATTGCATAAGTTTTAGAATGTGCAAAGTACTTGATGATGTAAATACGCATGTTGTCCATGTGTACATGAGTTATTAGAATAGGAATATGAAGAGACATAGGAATATGGAAGGCTAAGAATCACATCTCATTATATATATTGGCCTTTGTAGTAGAAGATAGGAGGATGAAGAAGAAGATGATCAAAAGTGCGTTGCTCATAGCATGCTTAGTAGACATTGATTCTATAGCATTTTTGTATGAAGATCACATTTTCATGAGCTTTCATTAATGGTAGTTTTATGATCTATTATAGAAGTTTCTCATGCATTTTATGTGCTTAGTATATTGGCATTATCATATATTTAATATTGTATGATCATTTTATATCTCATGGATGAATTTAAATTAAGTATCTCCCATGAAAAGCTATCAAGTGTAAAGTGTGCAAGTGTGAGCTATAAGTATGCAAGTGAAGAGTCATAAGTCATAGGTGTTAAGTGCAGAAGTGAAGAGTCATATGTGATGTATGAAGGTGTGATGTAGGAGATTATATAATCATGAGAAGGTTTGTCATAATGCAAGGAATCTAAAAGGTTGCATCTTCTAAGAATTTGAAGAGAGCAATAATCAGTAGTATTTAAGAGTCTTTATGTAATATTATACAATGGATACAAAGCTCCATGCTATGTAAAAGAGTAATATAGTAATTTTTTAATACAAGAAATTTTGATTTATGAATGTAATAGTGAAGGTTTTCATGTGCAATACGTGTTTTATCATTGAATGTAATTTTGTGTGAGTGACTATATGAACCTAGAAATCTAGACCTATAAAATCTTCTCTATACGTCTAATCCCAACGTATAAGGCAACGGCTAATAATCCCCTTCTAATATAAGATGAGGATTTCTCCTCGTCTTCTACGGATGTTGGTCTTCACTACTCAGTTGTAGTACTTTTCTTCTGCTAGTAACATATTCTATGTTTTTCTTCTGCTAGTAGCATATTCTCTGCTTCGTTTGTTAATTTTTTTAATCTTTGCCAGTGTACCATAAATATTCATTCCAATTATGTTTACTAAACCTACCACTTACCACTCCTTTATATATTAAAGAATCAGTAATTTATGAAAAGAATGTTGGATATTAATTTTATATATTCAATTTAAAGTTGTTTAAAGTTTCTTTTAATATTAACTAAAATTTATATAAATAGCTTTCGTAAGGGAAAAAAAACCTTCACGAATCTGTTAAAATATATCATAGAACGGAAATAAATTTGATTATCGACTATTTTCATATTGGATTACATCTATAAAACAAAATAAAAATACAAACCTTTATTCTTATTTAATGCAGGTATTTTAACTTATTTTAACTGATTTTTAAAACCATAAAAAAATTAGTATTTAATAAAAATATATAATTATGTTGATGTTTTAATGTTAAAATTTAATATAATTTTAATTTATATATGTGACCTTTTTAAATCAATGGTTAATACTATTAGTTTTTAAATATAAATATTTTCTAATTTATTATGTAGTTCACTAAAATTATATATCTAAGTTTTATTATTTTTGAGGCTTTATATATATATACTATATATATTATCATATCAACCAAACGTAAAAGGAAGTCTTCCATCATATTTCATTCATGGATGGTGTATTTTTAGGAGGTGGATGAATTTTCATGTGTTCCTTTAAACAATGCCCCCATCTCAATCCTAGAATTTCCTTCCATCACAAGCTTATCAATGCTCAACTAGACAACGAGATTATAATCTACTAGATTATGCCTACTCCCATAGCGCCAAGGTCATTCGTGGATGCTCTATTGAAATTATGTTTTACCATATGATAATGAATGGTTTTCATAAAATGTGGTGTCCTTGGCCATTGTAGATGGAGTTTGCTTAGAGATTTGGATAGGGATGGATAGTTGAAGCCATATTTGAGGCTTTGTTGTAGTTGATGTAAAGTTAAATTATTAGTGGCCTTGAAAGAGGTTTAGATCTTTTTTACAATTAAAAAACCTATCTTACTACAAACTTGTGATACGAAGAGTTTATTTTTTAATAATATGATGGTTCATCTGTATCTAGAGGTATCAAATAAGGCTTATCAAAATAATTTCCTAAAGGATATGTGTTTATTATGATGGATGGGTGAATATTTTAATATCTACTGGATGGTTATGGGTCACTCCCAACTCAAAGAATTTTCAAAATGTAGCTCTACACTTTGAAGTTCAAATTATTATCGATTAAGAGGTGGTGTACGGTTTCTATATAATTCTTCTAAAGAATACACTATGGTGGCCCTTTTCAACCCCTCATTTATAAATTATCAAAAGTGATAATATTTTCTTTGCTTATGAATCATGATTTTTGACTTTTAGTGACCTCTCCTAACCTATAGATAGGAATCCATCTTCTTTGTAAAATTTCATCTTTAGTTAACGTAGACTAATAACAAAACATTTTTTTATGATCCAAATGTAGATATGTCAATTATATTTATTTAATTATCTTGGGTCCTTACATTAAATAAATCTACAAAAAATATTATAGATTTTTTTTTTATTAATTAAAGTAATATGGGTTCTACAACATCCTACTCTTAAATACAGAAATAAAAAATAAAAAATTAGTTTATATTAATTGAAAGTGCAAAGAAAAGTAGCTACACAACTCTTAGTAAATAAGGAAAGTTGAAATAATACTTTTAAAACATATTGTGGACCATGCTCTTTGTTTTATATTCTTATATATTGCATAACAAATTAATAATTATATTTATGATATATTCATATGCTTTATCAAATCTTAAAGATTTCCTTGTAGACTAGTGATAATAAGCTTCTACAAAATTTGAACTTGTTGGTCTTACGATTCCCATATTTTATAATATTGGATTATTTTAATAACAACAATCTGGATAGAAATTTCAAAAGAGTTACATATTGGGTAGAAAGCCAGGAAAAACAAATATTAAAAAAAAGACAAATATCTAAGAATAATTTACAAATTGTTTCAAAATAAAAAACATGGAACAACAAAATTAATGGATCATATGAAATTCATTCAAAATGGAAGCAAATAGTATATTTCTTATGATTCTTGAATAGTGCATAATTTTTTTTGAATATGCTAATAATGATAGATCATTATATTTCAATACAATGGTGACATTCAAGGCATCAAGACAAGTTGTAAAATCAAAAAATATATTTTTTTTGTTCTTATAAGAGCTCATCTAAAATATAGAAGACCAAACTACACTCGTAGGTGTAAACAATGCAATAAATATAGGCATAGAGTTGAAGATTATTTAGATCTTATTCATTGTAGAAATTATAGGAGTCTTAATCATTCCCACAAAACTTATTGGTACAAAGCAAATAGTATTTTTGAATGGAGCATTATAAAATACATTTTAAAAAAAGAATTACTTGAAATTCTCAAACAGATTATCGTGAAAGCTACTATGGAAATAATATACAAATATAGGTTTAGTACCAACAACATAATTAAAAGATAAATACAAAATGAAGAGGAAATATAAAGATTGAAGACAAAAATTCTTCACACCAAAAAATTTAATACGAGGGGGTGTTGAGGTATTACATTATTTGGTACCATTGAGTACCATTACATACCATGGAGTACTTTAACACATTTTTAGATTAGGAAGTGTGTATGTTAAAAATATGTGTCAAGATATAAAGGGTTTTGTGTGTTATATGTAATTATGTGTGGAAGGTGTTGTTAGAATATATTACATTATTTGGTACATACTAATGTACCACCTTGAGTATATCTTTATATTAGAAGTGTACCTAGATTAGGATTTAAGTATTTACTTTTTGCAATATAATAAATGCACAAGTGTTAGAATGTGCAAATTACTTGATGATATAAATGTGCATGTTGTCCATGTATACATGAGTCATTAGAATAGAAATATGAAGAGTCTTAGGAAGACGGAAGACCAAGAGTCACATCCCATTATATATTGGCCATTGTAGTAGAAGATAGGAGGATGAAGAAGAAGATGAATGAAAGTTCATTGTTCATAGCATGTATTAGTAGACATTTATTCTATAGCATTTTATATGAAGATCATATTTTTGTGAGCTTTCATTAATGGTAGTTTTATAAGTTATTACAAAACTTTCTCATGAGTTTTACATGCTTAGTATATTGTCATTATCATATATTTAATATTACATGCTTATTTTATATCTCATAGTTGAATTTCCATTAAGTATCTAGCATCAAAAGCTATCAATAGTATCAGAGCTACAAGGGAGACTGATAGGAGATAGGGAGTCACATGAGATATTGAGAGGAGATAGGAAATATTATTTTCATATTTTTTGAAATTTTTTTTGTCTAGATACTTTCCACATGGTTACAAGAAAAATCATTAAGACTAGGACTTAGCATACATCTCTTTCAACTAGATTGAAAGATAACTAGTGAAGTTTATTGATTTTTAGAGATCTAGTTGAAAGCACGAGATTCCAGGCAAAGGAAACACCAAGTGCGATTGCATTCAAAATTAAGTACGCTTAAGTCCTAGAAATGTAAATTGCATGAAATGGAAAAGAAACACATTGGAAGAGACACAATCAAATAGAGAAAACATAGCCCTTTCATTAATATCCCTTGATATTTGTTACAATGATGTCTCCTCCCTTTTCAGGGGCTAGGAGCACAAATAGAGTTTGATTACAATCACTGAATGATTCCTCTTTCCGCGTGCCCACGATTGCAATGGGCGGGCCAAGATGATGTCGTCGTTGATGTCGATGAGTTCTTCACCTCTGCTGCTTCTCCTGCGAACAAAGAAACAACCAAGATGTCAGTAGCACCTGCTGCAAATGAAAAGCGTTTGCTCTCTAAAACTAACGAAATATGCATGTGAATATTTGCCTAAAACAGTGAATTACAGTGAGTCCAAATTGCTTCAAAACTTGACAGAAGATAAGAAAAGTTACCAGAAGGCCACTGCCACTGAGGCAGCTGGCCAATCCACCTTCAACTGGAATTCATCCCTGGGCAGGATGAATTCTGACTGCAATTCGTCCCTGGGTGGGACGAATTCTTCTGTGTTGAAGAAACCGACCTGCTGCTGCTCCAATGTCGGATCCCGAGACCTGCAAAATGCCTGCAAACAGGGGGGTTATGTAATTGGGGCCATTTTGGGACGACCCAGATGGTCGGATTTTCCCAATTTGGCCTCCACCCTCGGGAATTTGACCTCGACACTCGCAAGTCAGCGAAACGACAAAGCAATACAAAACATCCTAGAATCGGACCAAAAGTTACAAAATTGCAGCTATGGATTAATCAAACCTAATAACACAAAATGCAATCTAAAAAATAATCTAAAATGCTCAAAAACTAAAAATAGGACTTGGGAGGTGCGGGGGTGCCCAAGTGGGCCTCCCACCGTTGGCCCTCGATTTTGGAGCCAATCCACCGGGGATGGGCCCAAAACCTTTTAGGATTGGGGGGTCGGCGAATTGGTTGGTTCAGGTGTCCATGCGTTGGATTTGGGTAAGGTTCGAGCTTCCAAAGGCCACCCAACAACCTCCCTTGCAAAAGAGATTGGTGGATGTGGGAAGGTGAACCAAAAGGGATGCAAGTGGGTCTTCAATTCGGCAAGCACTTCGTTGCTTGAAAACTCCTTCACCTCGTATCTTTTGGGTGAGAAAAGTCCCACCTTTTATAGACCCATGGGGTCTCTTTTGGGAGGGAAGCACAAATGCCATGTGTTGGCCATAGGCGCCATGTGGCAGTCTTGTCTTCCCATGAGGGAGGGGAGTCCTCCATTGACTTGAACTTTGATAAATGCCTTTTGTGACAGTCTTCTAATGGCCCCTCTGTCCACCTACACACGCGTGCAAGGCAGGAGTCCTTAACTGACTGTTCTGGGCTGCCACTTGGCACCATTTGCCTTTTTGCCCGTTAAGCTTAGAATTCGTCCCACCCAGGGACGGATTCAGAATTCGTCCTGGGGTGGGACGGATTCTATTTTGAATTCGTCCCGGGGTGAGACGAATATCGGGCAAAGTGTCCAAGTGTGCCAAATTGCTTCTTGACCTTACAAAATTGCTATGAAAGTGGTTAAGACCACTGTTTAACCTCTCGAGGGCTGCCCCGGGGGCTGTGTTTGTCAAAGCGATCGGTGTTTGCAGTCACATAATCGGATTGGTGCTGTTTTGGTGTCTACGGATGCCCCTTTTTGGGAAGCGCTGCGGGTGACGCAGATGCTGAGCAAAAATAGATAACCAAAGCACTAATGATTAGGGTTTCTTGGTAACCTAACCAACTTTTGATGCCCCAAGTATGGAAAGGGCATGCATTCTTGAATCCTTGCTTCTGACGAGCTAAGGAATTTGATTTCAAGTATTAACCTATTTTGGTGAGGTGTGACTTGAACTTAGACATTGATCAGTCATGAACAAGTGAAGGGCGTTTTTATCCTCAGGGGGAACCTTGTGTTCATGATTCACGAAATGCCAAGTGTTTGATTGATTTGATTGTTGCTTGTTTACTGCCCCAAGCAGGAGCGTGATTGTCTTTGTCAATGATTCTTTGAATGCATGTCGTTTTCCTTAATTGGGTGTGTGATTGTTGGTTGGTGACTAAGTGTGACTACCCCCTCAAGCGACGAATCGATGAGGGAATGACCTTCATGAGAGAAGCGACGAGTCGCTTGACCCAAGATGACTTGTGCAAGGTGTGCCTTAAAGGGTTTACCGTTAAGCGTGTGCAATTTCTCCAACATTTGGACCTATTTTTGGTGGGTGTTAACCCTTTTGGTGATGTCGTAATGAGGTGAAATCATCGAAAACCTAACTTCCCGTGGAGCGGTCCGGCTATTGTAGCCTTCTTGGGGAAGTAGGAGAGCGATAATTTGGACCTCGACATCGATTTTCTTTGCCCGGAGTTTAAGTGCAAGAGCACTTATGTCCGGAAATGTTTTTGCTGTGTTTTTGTTGAATTTTGTACTGTTTTTGTTGTTTTTGTGACACCATTTGGTGATTGAATTGTCGGCAATCCGTCCTCTCGTGGAGCGGTCCGGCTATGGTAGCCTTCTTCGGGAGTAGGGTAGTGACAATGCAAACCCCAACATCAATTTTGCTATGCCAAGAGGTTAAGTGCAAGAGCACTTGTGTTTGGCAATGTTTATTGTTTGTTTTGTGTTGCATTTTTTGTTGTTTTGTTGTTTTTTTGTGACACCATTTTGGGATTAAATTGTCAAAATCTGTCTTCCCGTGGAGCGGTCCGGCTATGGTAGCCTTCTTAGGGAGTAGGATAGTGATAATTTGTGACCCCGATGTCAATTTTGTATGCCCATGTTGTCAGGTGCACTTGCAATCCTGTCAGGCAATTTTATTGTCTGTTTTTAGTGCATTTTTAGTCATTTTTGTTGATTTTTTTTGTGCTGGCCTGAATTCGTCCCTGGGTGGGACGAATTCTAGCTGGAGAATTCATCCCTGGGTGGGACGAGCGCTTATCAGAGCGCTCGTCCCAGTCAAGGACGAATTCCAGTGCAAAGGGCCTATTTAAGGGCCAAAACTTGATTTTGGGCTCATTTGTGTCATTTTTTTCTTGCGATTTTGGAGCTCTGGGAGGAGGAGGTAATTCTACGAAGCGAAGCGCTGCTAGAATTCTCTCTACCATCATGAGTGCACAAATTGGTTCGAGCGGCGGAGCCGAGGCGAGACCTGTAAGTGACCCTAGGGTTTATTTTGCTTTAATTTAATGCATTGTTTTTGGTGTTGACGCTTTTCAAAATTTTAAGATTTTTTGTGATGTTTTTGTTTAACAGTTAAGGTTAGAAACCCTAGAACTAAAAATTTGATCTGTTATATTTATTTATTTATTATTATTATTTTTTTTTTTTGCTTGCAGGTTGTTAGGAGCCGGTACCGTGTACCCGCTGCCTTTACTGAGGCGCGGTTGGCATTGACCGATGATGACTGGGAATGGCTTGATGCCCTTGGGCTCAAGCAGGTGGCTCGACTGGAGCATGTGGTTTCGGATCAAGCCCATCTGACGGCCCTGATCAATCTTTGGGATCCACGGACTAATACTTTCCATCTCCCGACAGGGGAGATGACTGTGACTCTTGAGGACGTCTATCGGTTCCTTCGGATTCTGATAGATGGTCTGCCTATTAGGACATCTCTGTTTGATCAGCGGAATGCTATACTTACGAGATGTTTTGGGCATGGGCAAAGGAAACACCAAGTGCGATTGCATTCAAAATTAAGTACGCTTAAGTCCTAGAAATGTAAATTGCATGAAATGAAAAAGAAACACATTGGAAGAGACACAATAAAATAGAGAAAACACAGCCCTTTAATTAATATCCCTTGATCTCTGTTACAATGATGTCTCCTCCCTTTTCAGGGGCTAGGAGCGCAAATAGAGTTTGATTACAATCACTGAATGATTCCTCTTTCCGCGTGCCCACGATTGCAATGGGCGGGCCAAGATGATGCCACCGCTGATGTCGATGAGTTCTTCACCTCTGCTGCTTCTCCTGTGAACAAAGAAATGACCAAGACGTCAGTAGCACCTGCTGCAAATGAAAAGTGTTTGCTCTCTAAAACTAACGAAATATGCATGTAAATATTTTCCTAAAACAGTGAATACAAGTGAGTCCAAATTGCTTCAAAACTTGACGGAAGATAAGAAAAGTTACTAGAAGGCCACTGCCACTGAGGCAACTGGCCAATCCACCTTCAACTAGAATTCGTCCCTAGGCAGGATGAATTTTGACTGTAATTCGTCCCTGGGTGGGACGAATTCTTCTGTGTTGAGGAAACCGACCTACTGCTGCTCCAATGTTAGATCCTGAGACCTGCAAAATGCCTAAAAATGGGGGGGTTATGTAATTGGGGCCATTTTGGGACGACCCAGATGGTCGGATTTTCCCAATTTGGCCTCCACCCTCGGGAATTTGACCTCGACACCTGCAAGTCAGCGAAACGACAAAGCAATACAAAACATCCTAGAATCTGACCAAAAGTTACAAAATTGCAGCTATGGATTAATCAAACCTAATAACACAAAATGCAATCTAAAAAATAATCTAAAATGCTCAAAAACTAAAAATAGGACTTGGGAGGTGCGGGGGTGCCCAAGTGGGCCTCCCACCATTGGCCCTCAATTTTGGAGCCAATCCACCAGGGATGGGCCCAAAACCTTTTAGGATTGGGGGGTCGGCGAATTGGTTGGTTCAGGTGTCCATGCGTTGGATTTGGGTAAGGTTCGAGCTTCCAAAGGCCACCCAACAACCTCCCTTGCAAAAGAGATTGGTGGATGTGGGAAGGTGAACCAAAGGGGATGCAAGTGGGTCTTCAATTCGGCAGCACTTCGTTGCTTGAAAACTCCTTCAACTTTGTCTATTTTGGGTGAGAAAAGTCCCACCTTTTATAGACCCATGGGGTCTCTTTTGGGAGGGAAGCACAAATGCCATTTGTTGGCCATAGGCGCCATGTGGCAGTCTTGTCTTCCCATGAGGGAGGGGAGTCCTCCATTGACTTGAACTTTGATAAATGCCTTTTGTGATAGTCTTCTAATGGCCCCTCTGTCCACCTACACATGCATGCAAGGCAGGAGTCCTTAACTGACTGTTCTGGGCTGCCACTTGGCACCATTTGCCTTTTTGCCCATTAAGCTTAGAATTCGTCCCACCCAGGGACGGATTCAGAATTCGTCCTGGGGTGGGACGGATTCTATTTTGAATTCGTCCCTGGGTGAGACGAATACTGGGCAAAGTGTCCAAGTGTGCCAAATTGCTTCTTGACCTTACAAAATTGCTATGAAAGTGGTTAAGACCACTGTTTAACCTCTGAGGGCTTCCCTGGGGGCTGTGTTTGTCAAAGCGATCATTGTTTGCAGTTTTTAGTCATTTTTGTTGATTTTTTTTGTGCTGGCCTGAATTCGTCCCTGGGTGGGACGAATTCCAGCTGGAGAAATCGTCCCTGGGTGGGATGAGCGCTTATCAAAGCGCTCATCCCAGTCAAGGATGAATTCCAGTGCAAAGGGCCTATTTAAGGGCCAAAACTTGATTTTGGGCTCATTTGTGTCATTTTTTTTCTTGTGATTTTGGAGCTCTGGGAGGAGGAGGTAATTCTGCGAAGCGAAGTGCTGCTAGAATTCTCTCTACCATCATGAGTGCACAAACTGGTTCGAGCGGCGGAGTTGAGGCGAGACCTGTAAGTGACCCTAGGGTTTATTTTGCTTTAATTTAATGCATTGTTTTTGGTGTTGACGCTTTTCAAAATTTTAAGATTTTTTGTGATGTTTTTGTTTAACAGTTAAGGTTAGAAACCCTAGAACTAAAAATTTGATCTGTTATATTTATTTATTTATTATTATTTTTTTGTTTTCTTGCAGGTTGTTAGGAGCCGATACCATGTACCCGCTACCTTTACTGAGACGCGGTTGGCATTGACCGATGATGACTGGGAATGGCTTGATGCCCTTGGGCTCAAGCAGGTGGCTCGACTGGAGCATGTGGTTTCGAATCAGGCCAATCTGACGGCCCTGATCAAGCTTTGGGATCCACGGACTAATACTTTCCATCTCCCGACAGGGGAGATGACTGTGACTCTTGAGGACGTCTATCAGTTGCTTCGGATTCCGATAGATGGTCTGCCTATTAGGACATCTTTGTTTGATCAGTGGACTGCTATACTTACGAGATGTTTTGGGCATGGGCAAAGGAAACACCAAGTGCGATTGCATTCAAAATTAAGTACGCTTAAGTCCTAGAAATGTAAATTGCATGAAATGGAAAAGAAACACATTGGAAGAGACACAATAAAATAGAGAAAACATAGCCCTTTAATGAATATCCCTTGATCTCTGTTACAATGATGTCTCCTCCCTTTTCAGGGGCTAGGAGCGTAAATAGAGTTTGATTACAATCACTGAATGATTCCTCTTTCCGCGTGCCCATGATTGCAATGGGTGGGCCAAGATGATGCCGTCGCTGATGTCGATGAGTTCTTCACCTCTGCTGCTTCTCCTGTGAACAAAGAAATGACCAAGACGTCAGTAGCACCTGCTGCAAATGAAAAGCGTTTTCTCTCTAAAACTAACAAAATATGCATGTAAATATTTTCCTGAAACAGTGAATACAGTGAGTCCAAATTGCTTCAAAACTTGACAGAAGATAAGAAAAGTTACCAGAAGGCCACTGCCACTGAGGCAGCTGGCCAATCCACCTTAAACTAGAATTTGTCCCTATGCAGGACGAATTTTGACTGTAATTTGTCCCTGGGTGGGACGAATTCTTCTGTGTTGAGGAAACCGACCTACTGCTGCTCCAATGTCGGATCCCGAGACCTGCAAAACACCTGCAAATAGGGGGGTTATGTAATTGGGGCCATTTTGGGACGACCTAGATGGTCGGATTTTCCCAATTTGGCCTCCACCCTCGGGAATTTGACCTCGACACCTGCAAGTCAGCGAAACGACAAAGCAATACAAAACATCCTAGAATCTGACCAAAAGTTACAAAATTGCAGCTATGGATTAATCAAACCTAATAACACAAAATGCAATCTAAAAAATAATCTAAAATGCTCAAAAACTAAAAATAGGACTTTGGAGGTGCGGGGGTGCCCAAGTGGGCCTCCCACCATTGGCCCTCAATTTTGGAGCCAATCCACCAGGGATGGGCCCAAAACCTTTTAGGATTGGGGGGTCGGCGAATTGGTTGGTTCAGGTGTCCATGCATTGGATTTGGGTAAGGTTTGAGCTTCCAAAGGCCACCCAAAAACCTCCCTTGCAAAAGAGATTGGTGGATGTGGGAAGGTGAACCAAAGGGGATGCAAGTGGGTCTTCAATTCGGCAGCACTTCGTTGCTTGAAAACTCCTTCAACCTGTCTATTTTGGGTGAGAAAAGTCCCACCTTTTATAGACCCATGGGGTCTCTTTTGGGAGGGAAGCACAAATGCCATGTGTTGGCCATAGGTGCCATGTGGCAGTCTTGTCTTCCCATGAGGGAGGGGAGTCCTCCATTGACTTGAAATTTGATAAATGCCTTTTGTGACAGTCTTCTAACGGCCCCTCTATCCACCTACACACGCGTGCAAGGCAGGAGTCCTTAACTGACTGTTCTGGGCTGCCACTTGGCACCATTTGCCTTTTTGCCCGTTAAGCTTAGAATTCGTCCCACCCAAGGACAGATTCAAAATTCGTCTTGGGGTGGGACAAATTCTATTTTGAATTCGTCCCCGGGTGAGACGAATACTGGGCAAAGTGTCCAAGTGTGCCAAATTGCTTTTTGACCTTACAAAATTGCTATGAAAGTGGTTAAGACCACTGTTTAACCTCTGAGGGCTGCCCTGGGGTCTGTGTTTGTCAAAGCGATCAGTGTTTGCAATCACATAATCGGATTGGTGCTATTTTGGTGTCTACA
>JAQPPZ010016560.1:0-45657 GCA_028583015.1 Wollemia nobilis
TTTATCTAGGATTTCAGCTTGATTGTTTGATGATGTAGCTATAGACACCTAAATCATGTCATGCTTAGGGGAGCTACTTACATAGACACACTCATAAGATCATAAGACATAATATTGGACTTTCCAAGCACCAACAGTGGTTCTCACCACTCATTTGGGGCCTTTTCAAGCCATCCAAGCTTGGCCGCTCAAGCCAAGAGCAACCAGATTCTAGCCGCTCAAGCCTAGAGTGGCCAGACCTTAGCCACTACAGATGATAGCAGCCAGATCATAGCCATTGTAGATGATAGTGGCTAAGCCATAAGAAGTGGTTTGCCAACAAACAGGCCCAATCTCAGGTGGAAGTGGCAGTCTGCATGCAATAAAGGTGAGCGGGAGTGACTTTGCATTCCTTTTCATGACCAGTTCACATAGGAGACTTGAGTTTGCATTTAGACTTAAGTTAACTGACCTTCAAGCATAAACAAAGGACAAAATATTCTCATGCTAACGAACAATTCTAGGGCTTCTCATGCTAACTTGCACTACGCATGAGAAATTCATTTCTAGGGCTTGGACATAGACCTAGGGTTTCACACTATAAAAGGTGCAAGCCTAAGAGCACCAAAAGGAGACACATGATCGATATATGACATATAGAGACCCGAATCACATACAGGAGATCATTTCAGAGAGAGAGTTCTCTTTGGGATCACGTGTGCGATGGAGCTTTGAAAAATCAAAGGGCATAACACCTACTTTCTTCAACATCAGATCATAGTCTTTGACCCATAGCTTTGGGGCAAGGAGAGCAAGGTTTTCTTTAGTGGTCGCTATCTTGGACAGTGGCCCGCAAGCTTAGCTTAAATAGACATAGCATATTTTATCTTGTTTTCATATATCATTAGCTTAGATTTACTTGATTCCATGGTATCATTTTATCATATTTTTGTTACATTCTTTGATTACTAACAACCTTATCCGAGGAGGCAATCTCGGATAGCTAAACGTGTATTGTTGTTTGAATTGCATACAGGGCCACAGGTTCATGAGACATAATCCATGACATACGAGAGCAAGAGGATCCATCCGAGAGACATACCTAGAGAAGGAGGCATCTGTAAGCCCTCAGACATTTTCGTGTGTGGAATCGGGAAGCATTTTAGAGCGTGCCACCCTTTTGCAAAAGGGGACATCTCTTCATCCACTTGTAAATCATTGTATCAAGATGGGTATCCCTAAGAGGGACCGACATGTAACCGGGGTTCAATATTAATGAAAGATCCATTCTTTGTCATTTTCATGTTATATGTTTTCTCATAATATTTTAGCTTCATTTTTGGTATAGTAATAACATCGCAAGTAGAGTTAAGAGCGGTGTGTGCACCTCGGGGTCGCTACAGATGGTGATCACGGTGGGAAGACCACTAATTTTTCATTTTTTTCAAAAAAATAATTTTTTTTGTGGGGGGGTCCCCCGGGGGGGGAAAAAAACCCCGGGGGAGAACAATACTTTGGTCAACAACAGCTAGAACTGGAGTGCAGCAGAGGTCAAAACATCGACTCTCTGAGCTGGATCAAAGGTTGGTATAGCTTTTATGATATTTTATAGCTTTTTATCTACTTTTGTGTGTTCAAAATAGAGAACTTAAAGCACATTTATGTTTGGAAATTGAAAGAATAAAGAAGAAAGAATTAAGCATTTCGCATATCTTAGATCTTCTTTTAAATTTTCCACTAGGCGTTGCTAGGAACAATGGCTTATGCCTAAAAATTTTACCCTAGAATCCAACGTGCTAGACATTGTATGTTGTTTGCTTGCTTTGAGGCCCTGCTAGAGGCCATAGTTGCACGAGATAAAGTGCGCTCATACAAATCATAGTAGTTCATGCATATTTCTAAATATTGAAATGTATTTTTGCACTTAGGCATATAGGAAAGACTCATTGCTGCTATATGATGCACTTTATGTTACGCAAGCTTAAAATGAACACCACACATGCACATCTCATTTAAACATTGGAGAGTTGGATTTCATCACCAACCTTCAATTCAGTCCAATGACGTTGGAATTCATCTCCTTCCACTAGTTTACCCCCTAGAGCTTCCTAGAAATGGATTGGGAAACTTACTTATAGTGACACTAAGTTACTTGTGTTCAAACTATCTCCCACTATTGGAACAATCATTGGTTCAGAGTGGAGGAGCTAGGCGAACCCCCCATTGGGTCTTCAATGGTGTACCCTAGCTTCTTTTGAGAAAATCATGTTTGGCATGAGTGTACTTGATTGTCACTATGGATGAGTCTTCTCATTCTTAATCCAAGAACAAGAGCAAAGAAATCAAGAGAACAACACATCAAAACACAACAAATAGTTTAGGGCACACTTAAATTGGTAATCAAGATAAACATTTGTTTGGAATTGTGTGGTCATTCCTAAATAGCAAACTCAAAAGATCAAGTCATAAAACAACATGGTCAAAACAAGAAGTAAACACCCTCGGTCTGATGCCGAGGGAGAGACAGAAGCAATTCATACCCATAGGCGGAGTCATAGTAATGTTGAATGACCTACCCGTAAGACCGTGAGACGTAGCTCCATGAGCCTAAGGGGTGATAACTCAACTCTTGGGGGATCTCCTCGAGAAACCCCAAGTAAGGAACCACATCATGGAACAAAGTCACATAAACAAAAAGAGGCTTCACAACCATCCTCATCAAGGAGACATGAGGAGACCTCAAGGGCCTCCTCTAAACACACAGAAACATCTCAAAGACATGAGGAAACTTCAAGGGCTTCCTCCTCACATAGACATAAAGAAGGTTCTAAGACTCATTCTTCACATAGGGATGACGAGACTACCACATCTCCATCCACATGGAGAAAACATGTCACCACCAAGCCCTCTTCATCAAGAAGGCAAACAAGAATTGCAACACCTCAAGACTCACAAGAAACATATGAAATAGGTCTACCCACTGAAGGGCAAGAAACTAGAGCTACATCTAGTCATGGGAATCATATAGAAGAAACCCTTCACACAAAAGGAAATATTCCCATAGACTATGACCTCATAGGAGTAAATGGCACCCCACGGGACCAGCCATGGAGAACGAGACAACTAGACAGGTTGGATCGATTTCCTACTCAACCAACTCAAAGAACTATAGCTACTGAGAACTCTGCATCTGGAAGCTCATGAACTGTGACTTCTAAACATACCTCCCAATATAGGGGTACCTCAGAGTGACCCCATAGAAGATGCATGGAGTCTGATCATAGGGATATTCAATAGTACACTGAACAAGTCACATTAACTAGCAAGAGTACAGATACAACAAAAACCCCCTCGAGGAATCTATGAGTCAAGACTACAAGAACAGAGTCAGATAAACATGAGTCTTCTACAACAGCACAAACTGATCGAATGAGGTGGTTAGAAAATGCATTACGCAAAGAGTGAGAGTTAGTGGAAGCTCTCGAACAAGAGAAACAAAGAGAAAGACTCTTGCGCCAACATGAGCAACGTTTAAGAGAGCAATCTGAGCAGCTAGCTCTTAACAATTTATAGATAAATGGTGGTGACCACCAAAGAACAAGACATGTTGACTCACCTAAGGAAAGGCACACTAGACAAGATATCCCACAATGAAACCCCCCACCAAATCATGAACAAAATCCAACTAATGGGGGGAGGGCAAACATAACAAATCAAGATCACAATCCTGATTGGAACAAGTCAAATGAATAGAGAGTTACCTCCATTGCCAATGTGAATAGGCTTGCATGAAGAGGAAATTCATGCATCAAAGGTATTTCAAGAGCTTGCTGAAAAGATGAAAACCTTTGAGAAACAAGAGGTAGCTAGGAACTCACCAACATTGAGCAAGATACACAATCAACCATTGTGCCCATCAATCCCTAGCCCTCCATATCCTAAGCACTTTGAGATGCCTAGGTTAGAGAAGTTTAAAGGTGAAGAGGATGCACAAGAGCATGTCACCAATTTTATCAATGCTTGTTTTCATCTTGAAGACAATGATGCTCTCATGCTAAGAACATTCATAATGACATTTTTAGGTGTTGCCACTCAATGGTTCAACCAACTACCTAAGCATAGCATAACCAACTTTGAACAACTAGTAAACGCATTCTTGAAGCATTTCTCCTTTGGTGCTAAGAAGAAGGTGAACCTTTCAGACCTAGAAAACCTAAAAAAGTATGATGATGAGCCAGTAATGGATTATGGGAATAGGTGGAGAAAAATCATGGCAAAATTATCATTCTCCATTCCCACAGAAGAGATCATTCATATGTTTACCAAAATTTGTTCTAAACATATCTCCCTCTTGCTACAACTCCAACAGTATCCTTCATTTGAGGAAGCTTTGGCACAGGCCAAGCTCATCGAAGAGATAAAAGTAGATGAGGGAACCATTAAGCTCCGAAACAAAAAGGAGTGGAACAAGAATGGTAAGAATGACAAGTACAAGTAGAAGCAGGGCAACCCTGCTCCAGTCAATCAAGTCGTATTGGCTACACCCAAGGATGGGGGTGCACAACAACCATAGAACTATCAAGCACATCCCCCACCAGCCAACTACGACCAAAAGAACAATCAAGGAAGAAATCGAGAATGCAAGCCACCTCGTTATTTCATGCCTCTGACAGAATCAATGCAATCAATATTTAATCAGTTGAGCGAGGCCAGGAGGATCAGATTTCTTGATATACCTCTTGTAGATCCCAACCATCCTAAGCCAAAAGGATATAGGGAAGATCAATTTTATCCTTATCATAGGATACCGAGGCATGACATTGAGGCTTGCATCGGGTTTAAGCATCAAGTGCAAAACATGATTGAGGTGGGAGAGCTCAAAGTTGACAACCCACTAGCTCTCGATAATAGAGACATGGGCATATACAGAAACCCATTGCCCAATCATGAGGCCCCTCGAGAGCAAGGGGCCCAAGTCAATCAGGTTCGAGCTGACATACCTACCCATGGATGCATTGGGATGGTTGAGATCATTAACATAGCAACAAGGACTAGGTGGTATGGTCAACCGCAACCACTTGTAGCTCCCATGAACATCCCAACCACTCCTAGGCAAAGGCAAGACAACCTTCCAGGTCCACCAATGAGACCTATGGTAACTATTCAGAGTAGATTGGAGCAAAACCTACAGATGACTCCAACTAAGTTATCCATCTATGAGCTCATACAATAGTCCCCAAAGCATAGGGAGACTCTAATGGAGATTTTAAGAACAATTGAGCTTCAACCGCAAGATGTGAATGCATTCACTCACTTTGTGGGACAAGTGCAAGAATGCCAGGAACCTGTAATCTGATTCTATGATCATGAGATTAAGACAGTTTTTGTTGCCTTACCAGACCCTCCGCTAAACATTGTAGTGGCCATCAATGACTTACCTTTCAAGAGGGTTTTGGTCGATACAGGTTCATCGATAAACATCATCACAACAACTACAATAGAGCACCTCAAGATACCCAAGACCAATATCATTCCAAGAACTTACACATTGAGAGCTTTTAATGATGCTTTATGCAATACTATGGGAATGATAGTCCTACCCATCAAGGTGGGGCACAAGACCATCCCCATGATGTGTCATGTCTTGGAAGGTGCTATGCAGTACAACATCCTCTTAGGGCACCCTTGGATAAGGGCCATGAAGTGTGTGCCTTCGATCTTGCACCAAGTGTGTCAAGTATGTGCATGAAAGCAAAGTCTATGTGGTTCTGGCCGATGAAGAGCCTTTTAAATATGTTAATCAGGTGGATATTCTAGGAGAATTCATGATCCCTTCTACTCACCTATACGTGGCACCTTCATCCCCAACCACACAAGTTGATAACAAAGACAAAGGGGTAAGAAAAGACCCAGGCACATCAACACCTCCTCGGTGCACTCAAGATAATCAATGCTTCTAAAGTACCATCAACGTCAAAACCAAAAGACAATCAGAAGCTAAAGGCCCCCTTAGTTAAGGAAGAGAGGCCCAAAGAAATGCCAACTATAGCCATTGCTAAAATGCCAAGTCCTATGGAAGAGGAAGATCCTCAAGATCAAGATGAAGATAGTGATTATCACCCTGCTTCACCAGTATCATCCGTGGGGTCATCCACATCGCATGCATCAATACACTTGGCAAGTACAGGCATAGGGGAATACCTTGTGTAGAACATCACCTTTACGCCTATCATTGAGTCTGCATAGGACATAGGGAGGCCTAAAGACTTGAGGCCACCAGTAGGAATAGTGGTTCCACTAGGAATCCCTCCCAACCAAACCAATTTTGTCTATGTCGGCCTGGACTGCGCTCATAAGTCTTTAGATATAGAAGGAGATGGTGATGAATTATTCATAGTCAATGTTCATTACCTCTCTAATCCTGAGTTTTCTCTAAGCTACTTTGAGCATTGCCATTGGCATGGCTATGGCCTTGGCGTATATGAGCAGGGGCGCAAGAGGCCTTACGAGCCACTATATCAGCTTCCTTTTGATATATTTGGCTTAGGCTATTATAGCGGAGGTCGAGATGACTCACTTGTAGTGGCATTGGAAATATTAAGCATAGGGTTGGGAGAAGACATTGATTTCATTCCTTATCACCCCTTGAGAATAGCAAATTTGAGCAATAGACAAGTAGCCATGGTAAACATACCGCCTCCAAAAACTTATCATCCAAACACCTCAATTGATTCCACCCCAATAGGGTACAACTCATGGGATGAGGAGAATGGATATGAAGCAAGTGATGATGAGGTGCAACTTGGCTTAGCCTATCAAGGGCCTCGCTATTTACAAAGGTTCACATGGTCCATCCATGATGAGATTGAATATACATCAGATGAAAGTGACTATGAATCAGAAGACTCAATAGAAAGAGCTTACTTAGGCTTAAGCCATCAACCCCTGACTTTGGGGCAAGAGACAAATGCAAATGGGTTCTTCATAAGTGATGAAGAATATGAAGATGAAATAGAGATGGCCTACTTAGGGCCAAGACATGAGCCCTTTGTCTTAGGGCCGCATACCAATGCTAATAGTTTTTGGATAAGTGATGATGACTTTGAGGATGAGACCGAGATGGCTTATCTTGGACCTCACCACTTGCGGCAAGTCAACGAGCTAGTAGAGAGAGAGGTGGCACTTCATGCCATAGACCCTCAACTCTAATTTTTGGGGAGACCTATTGACCTAGCTGCCATTCATCGGATGGTTAATCCCCCTCCACCTACATTCAGAGAGCAGTTAGAGCCCAATGATCCTATTTTCCACCCTACTCATGGGCCAGATCCAAAAATTCCCATTCCTCCAGAACCTCATCACGAGTATGGAAGAGAAACCCCTAAGACAAGATTGCACCCATGTGGTCCTGGAGATTTCATCCCATCCATCAACATGATCTCCATCGATTTGACCACTCCACTTCATAATCCAGTAGATCCTACCAAATCATTGCATCTTGATATAGATGCTATTGATTGGGATCATGCTAGTTCACCCATAGAGCCAGAAGACCTCTTCCCCAATGAAGAGATGTTACAACCATTCCATATTGCATCAAGTTGTGCGTATGACATCTTCCATATTGGTTTGGAACCTGAGTCAATAGGTCCTATGAATCCCATTGATGACATTCATTTGATACCCATGCCTCATCAGCTAGAGGATGGGTCACATATGGCTATAGAAGCAACTTTCGAGGTGGACATCAGTGATGATCCTACCCAACCAAGGAAAGTTCAAGTTCGGAGAAAGTCTATCTCCATAGGAACAAGCCATCTTGATTCCTCTCCTCAAGGAGAGGCCAAATATTTTTGCTTGGACTTACAAAGACATGCCAGGGATAGATCCAAAGTTAGTCATTCACAACCTTTCATTGGATCCCATGAAGAAGCCAGTCAAGCAAAAACTAAGGAAAATGCATCCAACCATCGCTTTGATGGTAAAGAACGAATTGCAAAAACTACTGGATGCAGTATTCATAGTTCCTATTGACTACCCTGAGTGGGTGTCAAACATGGTACCCATAGGGAAACCTGATGGAAGAGTCCGTATCTGCATGGATTTCAGAGATTTGAATAGGGCAACACCAAAGGATTCATTCCCATTGCCAAACATAGATGCTCTTGTAGATGCAACCGCAGGTCATGAAATGCTCTCCCTAATGGATGGGTTTTTTGGATACAACCAAATCTGGATTAAGCCCGAAGATCAACATAAAACTACTTTCATTACTCCATGGGGAACATTCTATTACAAAGTGATGCCATTCGGTCTCAAAAATGTTGGTGCCACATATCAGTGGGCCATGACATACATATTCCATGACTATATGCATAAGATCTTGGAATATTACATGGATGACTTACTAGCCAAGTCCCTATTGTGGCAAGAGCATGCCGAAGTCCTTAGACAAGTCTTTGATCACCTCATAGAACACAATGTCTGATTGAATCCTAAGAAGTGCGTATTCGATGTAACTTCTAGCAAGCTTTTAGGATTCATCGTATCCAAGAGAGGCATCGAAGTTGATCCTACAAAGGTAAAGGCTATACTAGAAATGGCCACCCCTACCAACATTAGGGAGTTGAGGAGCCTACAAGGCAAGATAGCATCCATCAAAATATTCATCATGCAATTATCAGACAAATGCAGACCTATGAATAAGTTGCTATGCAAGGAAGTCCCCTTTCATTGGGATGAAGAATGCCATCAAGCCTTTGCAGAGATCAAGACTTATCTAGCAATGCCACTAGTATTGGCTCCACCAAGGCCAGACATACCATTTTTACTATATATATCGGCTACTGATTTTGCATTGGGCACCATGTTAGCCCAAAATAATGCACAAGACAAAGAGCAAGCCATATATTACATTAGTCGCACCTTGGTGAGCTATGAGCTAGGATATGCGTATGTCAAAAAATTATGTTTAGCAGTGGTCTTTGCAACTCGAAAGTTGTGACACTACATGTTGAGCCATACGACCTACGTCATATCAAAACAAAATCCTTTGTAGTACATGATGAGCAAGACATATCACAATACACGTACCACAAAGTGGATCATGCTATTGATAGAATTTGATCTAGAGTTCATAAGCCAAAATTCCATCAAGGGACAAGTCATAGCAGATCAATTAGCAGAGGTGCCTCTTCAGGATAACAAGCCTCTCACCATAGAGTTGCTTGATGATGCGGTCTTTGCATTATCAGATCCACTAGAGCTCGAAGAACCTAAGAAAGAAAAATACATGTCATTGTTCTTCGATGGTTCAAAGTGTGAACAAGGAGGCGGAGCAGGGATTGTCTTTATCACACCATAGGGTGCTCCATTACCCTTATCATTCAAACTAGACTTCCCATGCACAAACAACAATACAAAATATGAAGCATTGATCTTGGGACTCCAAACAACCATAGCGATGGGCATTAAAATATTGAATATCTTTGGTGACTCCTTGCTCATAGTAAACCAGGTCAAAGGACTCTTCCAATGTAGGTGCCCACTCCTGAAGACTTACAAGGAACTTGTTGACAATTACTTAGCCCGATTGGAATGGTATGACATCGAGGCAATCCCTCATACATCGAATAGATTTGTAGACACTATGGCCTCTTTGGGATCCTTAATCCCTCAGAATCCATCTACTAATTTTACAACCATTCATGTGAAAGTGCTTTCGCACTCAACAATACGTCATGAAGCTTTTGACAATCAAGAATCAATCAACATGATCAACATCGAACCAAATCAGGATTGGTCCTTCATAGCCAGAAGTTTCTTGCAAACAACACCTTGGGGGTCGTTGATCTCCCAAGGACCCATAGAGTGTGGTGCGACCATATACCATAGAGTTGTTCCTCAATCTATGTTCACTACCTCAAAAATGCAGGAAGAGCAAGTTGTCTATTCTATAGAGGTTGTGGCCTATCAGGATTGGCTTTCCCAACTACGAGACTTCCTGAAGCTCGGAATAATACCTCAAGGTTTGTCACATATAGAAAGGTGAACATTTAAATAGAGAGCAACAAGATACATTTTTCTAGGAGAAATCCTCTACAGATGAGGATATGATGGAGTATTGCTCCGTTGTCTTGAGCCCCAAGAAACATCTTGGGTAGTTTCACAAGCTCACGATGGAACATGTGGAGGCCATTTCAGTGGCATGGCCATCATTAAGCGCATCTTGAGAATGGGTTACTATTGGCCCATAATGGAAAAGGACTGTTGCGAGTATGTCAAGAAATGTAGTAAGTGCCAACATCATGCAAATCTAATGCACTTACCATCGCAAGCTTTGCAGCCCATCCAGGCAGCATGGCCATTCTCGCAATGGGGACTAGACTTGATTGGGAAGATCTCACCCCCATCCTCATGCCGACATACATTCATCATAACGGCCATAGAATACTTCACTAAATGGGTAGAAGCGATCCCCTTAACATCAACAACTGGACCAAGGATTGCGGAGTTTATACTCCATAATATCATAAGTCATTTTGGGGTCCCTTCTAAGATAATATCGGATAATGGGCCATATTTTAAGAACAAAAATGTGCATGCTTTAATGAAAAAATATCATATTCAACATAGTTTTTCAATGCCTTATTATCCGCAAGCAAACGGGCAAGCGAAGCCTCAAACAAAATAATAGTCTCCATTTTGAGGAAGACAAGTGCAAGAAAATCACAAGGATTGGCACATGCAATTGCCTCTTGCACTATGGGCATACAAGACTAGTATACGGATGCCCACTGGGGCAACACCATTTTCACTAGTATATGGCACTGAAGCCATCATGCCTCTAGAGTTGGAAATCTCGACTCTACGCATAGCACTAAAAGACTTCATAGATGATGAAGTTGCGTGACAAGGCCGCCTTGATCAATTGATGCTTCTTGATGAACATCGAGTCAATGCTTTAGAGCATCTCCATGTTTACCAAGATCACCTTGCACGAGCTTACAATAGTAAAGTCCACCTAAGGGAATTCAAGGTTGGAGATCTAGTGCTCAAAGAAAACCAGAAGAATTCAAATCTGTCGCCGCATCTACGAGATAAGTTCATAGTAAACTGGATAGGTCCATACATGATTTCACAGAGAGTTGGGCCTGGAGCATATCACCTTATATCATTAGATGGTGTTGAAGAGCCTGAACCTCTCAATATCATTCACTTAAAGGTATTTTACACATAAAAACACAAAAACATTCAAATATTTCATAAAACATCAAAAACATTCAAATATGTCAAAAAAACATTCAAATATGTCAAAACAAAAACAAATCATAAAAACAAAAAAATTCAAATATGTCAAAAACACAAACAAATCATAAAAACATAAAATTCAAAAATTCAAATCAAAGGCTCCAAGGGTAATTCATACCGCTTGGTCAAAAATCAAATCAAAGGCTCCAAGGGTAATTCATACCACTTGGTCAAAAATCAAATCAAAGGCTCCAAGGGTAATTCATACCACTTGGTCAAACAATCAAATCAAAGGCTCCAAGGGTAATTCATACCACTTGGTCAAACAATCAAATCAAAGGCTCCAAGGGTAATTCAAACCACTTGGTCAAACATCAAATCAAAGGCTCCAAGGGTAATTCACACCGCTTGGTCAAACCAAATCAAAAGGCTCCAAGGGTAATTCACGTCGCTTGGTCAAAACATCAAATTCAAAAAGGCTCCAAGGGTAATTCATGCCGCTTGGTCAAAAATCAAATAAAAAAGGCTCCAAGGGTAATTCAAACCGCTTGGTCAAAATCAATAACAAAATCCCCAAAGGCATAATAAGCCCTTTGGTCAAATATAATCAAAAATACAAAAACAACATAAAATCAAAAATACAAAAACAATTGCACTTCACATTTTGCATCCACATCATTGCATTGCATTTTCACATACATTACAAGATATGTCATGAGAGTCTTAAAAGTGATACCACAGTTTGTCGCACAAGTCATTCATATCCATACCTCCATCCACATGTGTGTAATTGTGTTTTTCAACACAACCATTATTTGTTGCTATACATAATTACTAAGGCTTTTCGGTTAGTCAACCAAATCTAGTAATCTTATCAAATTTTGAGGAAAACAACTTTGATTAGTAGAAAGAAAGGCCTAGCTATGATAAAGCCTTGGATATTCAAGATCCCATCACTAATTGAAACACTAAAATCCTAGATGGTACAAGGAAAATATGAAAGCTGCAAAGCGGTCTAGGTTACCTTAAGTGAAAAGGATTATCCTTGCTTATCCCCCTATGCAACCGGTTTAAAGGTGTTGAGAATTGGCAAAAGGACAAGCTTTACCCTATCAAAATCCCTTGCTTAAATCAAAATAAGAAAAATCCCAAAGCAAAAGTACAAATTCAAAAGGCCAAGCATACAGTCCAGATTTCAAAAGCAAAAATCCGATACACAAATCATATATTCAAAATACAAAAAAATCAAGCTCAAGAAAAAATAAAAAATAAACAGTGATTTTCATCACTAAGAATGAGCAAAATAAACAGTGATTATCATCACTACAAAAAAATCCCCGCTCAAAGAAAAAAATCAAAAAAAAAATAAACAATGATTTTCATCACTACATATGAGCAAATATCCAAAGCCAAAAAGAAGGGAATAAAGCTTGAATCCCTGGAATTCTCAGCATTGTACAAAACTAGAAGGAGAAATCCTTACGCATGATGATATGTCTATTACAATTGCTTCATGCATTTGTGTAGACCAATGTTTGAATGTGGATGAGCTAGCTTAGGTAACCAAATATTGCCTAGTGGTATAGTCCAACTAAGTCCAACATAAGGATGAGATGAACACTTGAGGATCCCTGATCTTAGCAATGGGCTGAAAGAATCCCGCCTGACATCGGAGGAAATGCTTGAGTTCTACCTCAAAATATACAATCACATGCACACACAGAGATCATGAAAAACCAGGTCCATGGTAAAAGCCTTACTTTTCAAAAGTCTAAGTGGTAAGTAGACAGTTGTTGATAGGGGAACTAGAGTGTTTGAATCTCCGAAAAGCCCCAAAATTTTTTACATAGCAACAAATCATTAAATCATTCACACCATCACTTTCTTTATAAGATTCTATAAATTAGGGGGTATCAACATAGTAGGACAGATACCGCATATATATTAGAAATAGTATATAGACGACCACTGACTACTTTATATATTTTAATTTACAGAAACTTATTAAGAAGATACATTACACACCATTACATCTCATATATGAATACTTAATCAATTCTTATGATAGAAGTGATTATTTAAATTCATGATTATTTTTAAACTTTTTGTGGTATCACCCATTAAGATTGTCAATGTCATATGCATTCCATATGTTTTAAATGATTAGAGCATACAGGTTCATTTATACCATTCCATCACATAAGTTAGGTGCATATAATTAAAGCAAAAATTAAACATGCATTTAACAATAACATTTGCATCCACAAAAACAAGTCATTAATCATCCATAAACCACATCATAAAACATACAGGCAATATCCATTTGCATACCATAAATTCATCATTCATCATCAAAATACATTGCATCATATCATCAAATCATATAAGCATCTACACATCCATCTAAGCATCTTCAAATATCATCTATCATCTAACATATCCATCAAATCATCATAATATCATCATCGCATCATATCATAAAACAAAATAACAACAAAAACATAAGCAATAAATGATACACATAATGAGTCACAAAAGGTAAATCTATCATAAAAATATGTGTGTCAAGTCCAATGGATATACAAAAATGCCCATGGGCTATAGTCATGTAGGTCAGTCGACCTCAAAAATGGATCAAGAACCAAGTAGAACATCAATCTAGTGTCGGGCCTGAGCCCCCTGCATCACCTCCTCTAGTGCCACCTCCCCCTATGGCGGTGTCGCGAGTCGAGTGATGTGAGCCTGTAGGTCTCTCTATTCGAGTCCGGGTCCACTGGCTAGGATGAGTGGAAGACTACCCCGAGGTAGAGCGCCCACTGACCTACGAACCACCTGCATCTACTGGATCCTTAGGGACAATCTCATGCCTCCTGAGCTGCATCTGAAGGAGGGTAACATGATCCGTAAGACCCCAGATCCGAGCCTCATGCTCATCCAACAAGGAATGAAGTCATCCCACCTCTACCCCTGAGCCTACTACTGGAACCTCCTATGGTGTAGAAGTAGGAACAACAAACTGCATCCTGACATCGCCACCCCTGATAGTAGCCTGTAGAGCCTGTATCTATGTTGTGAGTTGCTCAATCATAGCATCTCACCATTGTACCTAGATCTTAGTAGCCTGGAGCTCAACCTCGACCTCATGCAACTATGCTCTCAGAGGAGAGTCTCTCTCCTCAAGCTCTAACTCCTCCTCCTCAGGAACATCAGGATCCTCTACTACCACCTACTCTACCGGTTGGCCCCATACCTCGATCCTAGCTCGAACCCTACATCCTACCGGATCTATGCCATCACCCCTACCATCATCCTCATACCCTAGACTACCGATGCCATGCCACATCCGATCACCCCACCACTAAGAGTAGGCCTCTATAACTCCCCCAACCACTATAGGGTCTACGATTAGGGCATCCTCCTCATCTACAAGCTCTATGACCTATCATGGAGGTAGGTCCCTCTCTACTATGAGGCACCTATACAAGAATGGTACCAAGGGCACATCCTACTACAATCCATACTAACAAAGAACCCGAGAGTAGAAGAAATACTCCCAGATGGCAATATTATGACCAATGAGCCATCGCTCACATCATGTCCTAGCAGTAAAACTAGCTGGATCATCCCAAACTAGACACTCATAATACGACCACCACACGACATCTCCGACCAATAGTCTAGTAAAAGCATCAATGTAGTGGGACAACTCCCCTACAAAAGTGTGGCTCTTACGCTCCTCATGCTCCCGAGCCCATCTAGCAGCATAGCACTATGTCCGAGCCTCAATAGATGTAATCTCAGCTAGGAGCCCCTTAGGGTGATCTACCTTAATGTGCTCCCATCCCCAAACCTGTAAGAGCAAACTACAAGCAATGTTGATGCATCCCCATCGATGGATGTGGTACAACTCATCATAGCACTGAGCCAATAGTGATCTACCCCATGCATAGATGATAGGCTCCTCACTATCTAGTAGGTCCTGCACCATCGCTAGGAGGTTCCAAGGGAACCTCAAACCCGAGCAGTCCAGGATAAGAACATTGTTGATCACCATCAACAACACAACATGCCTCACTATGAAAACATGAGCATCATACCAAGTCTTGATAGATACTCCCTCGGACCTAGTCTCCTAGAGAGCCTATGTAGAACGTGCCCCAAACACCCTATCATAGACGACCACCTGATCATTAGTGGTCGATGAAACAATGGGCACCCCATCGAATGGGATCCGAAAGATCCTATACACGTCCTCCGACATGATAGTCATCTCATCAGGTGGAAGGTGGAAGGTGTTGGTCCGTGGGTCCCAACGGTGGGCTAAAGCCATAAGATAAGCCTGGTCGGCCATAATGTGGGGCAACCTGATAACATACTATAGCCCATGGGCCTTAAACCACTCCCAATCAATGTCATCAAATCCAGGAAGCAAGTCCAACAGGAGCTTCGAGTCCCGAGCCCGAGCAGTGAGGATCTAAACAAAGCAGAAGAAAAACAAAACATAACTACAATGCATCTAAGGCATAATTCACAATAAACATGAAAATGGTGCAAAAGAGTATGAGTTACTCTAAATATAAGCAAAAGAAGAATAAATTGCACCTAAGCAAAGCAAAAATTCAAAAAAAAATCATAAAATCAATACACAAAATGCAAAAACAAGGCTCAAGCTTTAGCCATTGTCGCCTACAACGGTCAAAACCTAGCCATTGGAGGCAGCAATGGCCAAGGCCCAATGGTCAAATTTTTGACCATTGGGATTCAAGCTTGGCCACTCTGAGTGATAACGACTCAGAGTCGACTACTCTGAGCGACAATGACCAAGGGGCGGCACGACAAACCCATGAACCCTTGGCCAAAAAATAAAAAAAAATTACAATTGACAAAATAACTTAAGCAAAGCAACAAAAGGGAGGGAAAGCAAACAAATTGGAAAACAAATCCCCTACCCAAGCATCGAAACTAAGCTAAGTTTGAGAATGCCCAAAATGGCGGCAACAGGTGAATAATGGAAAATTTTCAAAAACCCTAGGCTAAAGCCACTGACAGATTGTAAATTTGGGGACCAACCCACCATGGCAAAAAGGAACCTAAGCCTAATTACGGAGTTTGTTCATTGCCAGCAGGTTTAGTGATGTTCATTTTGCTCATTTCTTAGTGAAGTTCAATTTTACTTAAGCAAAGAAAAGAGAGCTAGGGTTTTGAAGAGAAATACCCGAGAAGCTTCGGCTCCTCCAATAGCTGATGTCTCACCCCGTGCAGCCATGTCCTCAGCACCAACAAAGTTTCGAAGTCGCAACCATCATCGTTGCACTAGAGCTCTAAAAATAGAATCTTGAATAGTGAAAATGATAGGTCAAAACCCTAGAATTGCAAGTTTTATATTTCCTTAATTATGCCTTGGCCACTGCTGACGTCAGTGGCTCGAGCTTCTTGGCCGCTCAAGGCGACAATGGCCACAGGAAGGAAATCAGAGGTCGTTGGACCTGACAACGGCCAAGCCCATAGGTCAAAATTAAGTAGTTCCTTCAATGAGGGAATAACAAAAATAACAAATAATCACACTTTGATGGTTTAGGATCATCAGAATGTTCAAAACAACAAAAAAATTCACATAAAATCACAATCTCAAGCAGGCCTCGTATCCAGTTACCTACTCTATCCACTCGATGATTGCAGTGATTTGCACTCCATGTATTTCGGTGAGATGAGTAGGCAACCATAAGGCCACTTGGGGCAAAAGCAACTCATTTTGGAATTACGATATGTCACCCTTCAAACCCGAAGAAGATCAAGATGGTCGGACTGCTCCATGGGTGCGAAGGGGTCATTCTAATTCCCCTATGACATCAAAAACATTAAGTCAAAGTGATACAATCTAAACATAAATAGAATCACTCATCCTAACTCCCTAAGAAGGCTATTGATAGTCGGACCGCTCCTCGGGATAGGGATGGATGATTATCATAAGCAATTGGAATCACACTTGGATGTGGGATTGCCCATTAAAAGCAACAAATGCTAGAAAGGAACCAGATTAGTCATATTGGTCAAGCGACTTGTCGCTTCATTCATTGTCATTTCTTCACCAATCCATTGTGTGAAGAAGTAGTTCAAAACTTCAACTTAATCATAATCAAAATCAACAAAATATCACTTGATCATAGCAAAATCATGTTCATCCTTCGAATCATTGCATACAACAATCACAAATTTCCCTTGTTTGCTGGGAACGTAAGCAGACATGACATCTTCAATTGTAGCTCTCCTACCGGTCGAAATTGTTGTAGCAACTGAAGCTACCCGATTGAGTTTGAGGAATGAGTGCAATTTAACATGCAAAAGCCACTGGGCTAAGTCCTCCGAACATTGAGGCAATGATTCAAGGGATGCATGCCATCTTGCATGATTGGGCCATCCGACGTTGATCAGACCATTGATCACCATACACCCTACAAACGGATCAGTCTACATTTTTGCTCAGCGTTGTGTTTTCCACACAGTGCATCGCAAAAAGGGGCATCTGTAGACACCTAAATCATGTCATGCTTAGGGGAGCTACTTACATAGACACACTCATAAGATCATAAGACATAATATTGGACTTTCCAAGCACCAAAAGTGGTTCTCACCACTCATTTGGGGCCTTTTCAAGCCATCCAAGCTTGGCCGCTCAAGCCAAGAGCAACCAGATTCTAGCCGCTCAAGCCTAGAGCGGCCAGACCTTAGCCACTGTAGATGACAGCGGCCAGATCATAGCCACTGTAGATGACAGTGGCTAAGCCATAAGAAGTGGTTTATCGACAAACAGGCCCAATATCGGGTGGAAGTGGTAGTCTGCATGCAATAAAGGTGAGCGGGAGTGACTTTGCATTCCTTTTCATGACCAGTTCACATAGGAGACTTGAGTTTGCATTTAGACTTAAGTTAACTGACCTTCAAGCATAAACAAAGGACAAAAGCTTCTCATGCTAATGAACAGTTCGCATAGAAGACTCAAGTGGGCAGTTAGATTTCAGTTAACTAGCCTTCAAATATAGACAATAGACAAGGGCTTCTCATGCTAACTTGCACTACGCATGAGAAATTCATTTCTAGGGCTTGGACATAGACCTAGGGTTTCACACTATAAAAGGTGCAAGCCTAAGAGCACCAAAAGGAGACACATGATCGATATATGACATATAGAGACCCGAATCACATATAGGAGATCATTTCAGAGAGAGTTCTCTTTGGGATCACGTGTGCGATGGAGCTTTGACAAATCAAAGGGCATAACACCTACTTTCTTCAACATCAGATCATAGTCTTTGACCCATAGCTTTGGGGCAAGGAGAGCAAGGTTTTCTTTAGCGGTCGTTGTCTTGGAAAGTGGCCCGCAGGCTTAGCTTAAATAGACATAGCATATTTTATCTTGTTTTCTTATATCATTAGCTTAGATTTACTTGATTCCATGGTATCATTTTATCATATTTCTATTACATTCTTTGATTACTAACAACCTTATCCGAGGAGGCAATCTCGGACAGCTAAACGTGTATTGTTGTTTGAATTGCATACAAGGCCATAGGTTCACGAGACATAATCCATGACATACGAGAGCAAGAGGATCCATCCGGGAGACATACCTAGAGAAGGAGGCATCTGTAAGCCCTCAGACATTTTTGTGTGCGAAATCGGGAAGCATTTTAGAGCGCGCCACCCTTTTGCAAAAGGGGACATCTCTTCATCCACTTGTAAATCATTGTATCAAGATGGGTATCCCTAAGAGGGACCGACATGTAACCGGGGTTCAATATTAATGAAAGATCCATTCTTTGTCATTTTCATGTTATATGTTTTCTCGTAATATTTTAGCTTCATTTTTGGTATAGTAATAACATCGCAAGTAGAGTTAAGAGCGGTGCGTGCGCCCGGGGTCGCTACAGTAGCCTTAGTTTTTACTAGTTTATAAATCCCAGGCTCTCTAAAGTTTCTTGGGGATTTTTCTTTTGTTTTGTTATTTTTTATGAATCTTCCTTTAGAGTCTCTAGGTCTGCTCATGAATGTTCTAAACTTTCTTGTTTTTTTTTTTTTAGCAATATGTCTTGTCTTCTTTAAATAATTTATGAATATCATTGATTGGATCAAGTTGTTATGGTGTCATAAAATGTTCCTCTTCAAAATTAAAATAGTCTACCAACAGTTGAATCAACTGAACAAGATAATCTTTAGTTGCAATAGGATCAAGAATTCTAAATTATAGCTCATAACGCAACTCTTGGCACAATTCTCTAAAATGTACAGCTCTAGGAATCCTGTAGTATCTTTTATTGTATTATAGGGCTAATTCTTTCTTTTCTATGTCTGCAAGAAAGTTGTGAATAGTGAAGGAATCCTCAAGGTATTGATTCCAAGGATAAATTACTGGATTTACTATTGTTATCCTATCCCAAAGCCAATTTTCACAACTTATTCCAAGATCTTGATAAGGTGAATAATGGTTTACCCTTATATTTTTTGCTATATTTATCCTCTTTATTTTCTTTAGTTCATATGATCTTTTATTGATAGAATCAATGCATTCATACAATGCTTCCCACTCTGGTTTGGTTGTTCTGTAATCTTGGCCAAGAAGAAGATTAACCTCTTGTTGTATTAGTAATTTTCTAAGGTCTATAAATTTAGTTTGACTGATTTCAACCATTTGGCAATTTTTATTTTCTCTCTTTGATTTTTGTGTGTTTTTTGTTTCTATTTGGGTTTTGATTTTCTTTTTTGTTTCAATCCTATTGTTTGCTAAGCTTAAATATAAATTTTAGAACTTATAAATACTCTTAATGTATTGTCTGCTAAGTTCTAAATATAAATTTCAAAACTTATAAATACTCTTAACACAGTAGAAAAGAAATAAATTTAAAATTACTAAATAGTCCTAATGCTACTAAAATTAGATGTGTTTATATGACTAATTTCAGCATACTTAGGAAAAACAAAGTAAAAGTACTTGGAAAGTAAATTTTTACTGGAAATAAAATTGTTGAAGTAAAGGGTAACTTTCTACTGTTCTTTTGATTATTAGGAGGTATTTCATTACAGTTGTGTCACTCAACCTAACTACTTCCTATAAAACAAAAATAGGGTCCTAAAACAATATTAGGTTGTTTTCAGCGTTCACCTACTTCCTATTCTTTTTTATAGGTCCTAAATCAAATTAACAATAGTAATTACCCAAAGAAAGGAAATTGCAAAAAATAAAATTTGCTAAAATTGAAATTTGTAGAAAATAAATTTGCAGAAAATAAATTTAAATCTATGAAAGCAATACAAATGAAACCTTTACAAAAAATGAACCTGGCAACGTCGAACGGAGGGGCTTGTTGGAACCATCTACGGGCCACTCTGACTCGTATGCATACCAAGGTCTCATACGTACCCCTTTTCACATACAAGTAAGTCATCTCTATTTGCACTACCAAACAACTTTTTTGACTAACCACTACAATGCTACTCTCCCTAGCAACGGTGCCAAAATGATCGGTTGTAGAGCTTACATTTAATTTTATCAATTTGAGGGAAATCAAGGTCATATTTAAAGAGTAACAATCCCATATAGATTATATCATAGGACTTAATACTAATCTTAGCTCAAGTTTCTTTTTCAGGCTTCACGTGTATAGAAAAGTAAATGAATAGAATTAAATTTGGTGCAAAAATAAATGGTGCAGGGTATGATAAAATGATGCAATGATAATTTACTTTTACTGATGAATTGATTTACTAATGCACCTAATTACTGATGAATTGATTTACTGATGCATTTAATTTTTCATAAACTAACTTGTTTATAACATGATTTAATTTATTTGTGAGGATCCTCGTGCAATCTATCTTATTTTATATAATTTGAAATGCAGTTTAATTTAAGGCTAACTAATCCTAACCTATTGTAGGGGCGAGAGCTTAGGGACTATCTATAGGAGTGGTCCCTGCCTCCTAGAGGGCATTGTAAGTATTTCTCCCCTAGTTTACCTTATCTCAGTAACTAGATTTTATACCTAATACTAAAATTATGTCTATTTTGTGAATGCAAGTAAGAGATAAACACAATTTACATAGCAAAAATAAAACAACACATGAAATTGATACAAATTACCATCTTTGAAGAACAAAATGTTATTTTATTATTGGACCTTCAACTGTAAATGCTAAACGTATTTCTTCATAATTGTAAACTTAGAATAGACTGTAATGTAATAATAGATGCAGCAGAGAATAGACCTCTTTCAAGGTCTCTCCTATGTAATTTATACTGTAACTAATACAATTCTAAACAGTATTCTCCACGTATTTGACATGCAGATTTTATGGACTGATGACTATACATTAATCAAAATAATCTAAAACCTAATTATAATATGTACTCCTACTTGGAATTATAAATATTTTGACTAGTCCAAGTGGCATTCTACTAATAATCCTAACAATACAATGCTATTTTAACTGACTCGCAAGATATACATTAGGACCTCATGTCCTATATTCCATGAAAGTCTAACAGTATTTGCATTTATATCTCAAAATTTCCAAAATAAAATGATTACAAGCTTTATAAAGTAAACCATAACTTTGTCAACTTGAAATATTCTTGCAGATATTATGCGAGAAATGAAATATTTTGTTAGGTAAAAATATCAGTTTTCGTCCATATTAATAAACTGTCCATATTAATGTGTCATCCATTCTAATGTGGCACGCTGAATTCAATAGTATTTATTATCCTTTAGTAACTACTGGTAAAACATTCTTTAGTAACTATCTTCAGTAGTTACCTTCAGTAGTTACCTTCAGTAATTACCTTCAGTAGTTACCTTCAGTAGTTACCTTCAGTAATTACCTTCAGTAACACACTTCAGTAATTACCATCTGTAACAAGATCAATTATTGTTGTCACCAAACTCTGTTGGTTCTTCTTCTCGTCCGAGGTGCACTCCAAAGCTTTGCAATATCTTCATCGATCATCCATACCTTTTTCCTGCATTTTTCTTAGAATTCGAACAAATTTGATATAAATCAAACACATTTATTATATTATGGTAATTAATCAGTTTTCCTAATAAATCACATTTTATTCAATAATAATTCATATAAAACATATCATAATCATCATATAATTTTAATAATGAAATAATTTTGGTACAAAAATATGTGTCAAATAGCCACTCATCAATATTCCTCCTATTACCCTTCAAAATTACACTAGCCATCATCCTTTGATAACTTGTGATGATATTCTTAGAGTTAAGTATTTTCTTTGATAAGGATTTTGATTCAAAAGAAGAAGAGGACCCTAATATAAGCTTTGATAAACTATACAAAGTTGTCATAGAGTCCCAAAGAGCTATAGGTACTTTGACTATAGGCCATGAACATGAGCATAATGATGATCCTAAATTTACCTTTAATGAGGTATTCATGGCATGACAATGATCCCCCCAGATTGAGATGTTTACAACATGACCATATTCACCCAACATGTGGCAATTTAATAAGACAAACATGTTCAAGAACAATGTAGGTTAAACACTAGTCCCCTAGATCCAATAATATTTTTGAGACTCATGACAAAATATAACTACATACATGACAACCTTTAGGAAACATTTGACATACTAGCTAGACAACCATAGGAATGATACGAAAAGGTAACTAAAGGCTTATAGGAGAGAAACAACTAAACAAATGCAAGACCCGATAACCAATATTACTCAAAATTTAAGTGTAAATAGAAACCTTGTAGTGCAATTTGTTATCCATCCTCCAATATTGAACCCTTATGCTCCTCATCCTCCTTCCCCAACTAACCTTGGGGAGGCTTTAAAAACATTAATTGATCCAAAATTGTGAAACTATAAAATTCAATCTCTAGCCCTTGGTGTGAAAACTAATGACCTAACTGAGCATGTGCTATGTTTGTTTATGATGTAACTAATAAATACAAAATACTTGTAGATTTTTTTATAATATCTAGGAACATAACCCTTTTGGTTTTCCTTCCCTTAACGAAGTCATTTATTTTGTTAAAATCCTTGAATAATGGGAAAAGAAATATGGCCAATAACATCTAAAACCTAAAAAACCTAATAAAACTTTTTTAGGGGAAGGGGTTTGCAATATATTTTTCCAAGATACCTCTCAATAAGTATTTGGAGCTCCTATCCACATATTAACTAAATTTGGGAATGGTCCAAAACTTGAGAATGTGACACCTCATTGGATAAATGAATATATTCTCAAAATCTATCCATCTTCCAAACTGAAAACCTATCATATTAATCATAGGTTTGAATCCCATGTATGACATGATGCTAACAATTTCTTCTTTTGGCATGGAACATATGGTCATGATAATTCCACTTGTATAGAGTGAAAAGTGTTCTACCTTAGGTAAGATTGGGGTACTAATTTTAATATTGTTCACGTTAAAAATTATAGGAATGATTTATTTCATGAAAGTAAGAAGAATATCTAGAAGAGGTTTCTCACAACCAAAGGTTAGGTATCTAATATACCCTATTCCCCAATCATGATCAATAATATTCCAATAAACAACAAAGATTAAATCAAAATAATGTTCAAGGGTCTAGTTAGGGTTTGGCCAACAAAATTATAAAAATCAAGGATACAAATTTAATCAAGGCAACCAAGGAAGGAGTCAAAATTATCAAAATCAGAATGATAATTCCTTCCAAAATTAGAATCCTAGATCTATAACATCTTAGGTTAATCACATCTTTTCCCATCTTATCCCAAGTGGTGACTATTTATAGTCAACTAAATGTGTCTTAGTGTGTCAATATTTTAGAGGTGTAGATAGACAACTGCATCTTTAGAACAACAAATTATTGCTATGACCTAGAGTGCATCACAATATAAAAAAAGTAATCTTATAATAAATAAAAATAAAGGACAAAGGAAAAGAACCTATTCAAGCAATGGTTAATCTTGCTATTATTCATAAAATTCCAAACCCTCCTTTGGTCATTCAAGAACATCTTACAAATGTAGAAACATCCAAAACTATGAAAATATTCCTAAGAAGACCTCAACCTAATCTATAGAACCTATAATTTCTAAAAATAGTGAATAAAACATCGACTAAAAATGAGAGGGCATCACCCATTATAAAGAATTGTTTCTAAAAGTGGTCATGAGTAAAACAAAAGCACGGGATATTGTTGAAGGGTTGCATACAACTCCTTGCAAGGTCCCATTCTTAGAATTGCTTAGAACATCTCCTTAATAAAGGTAAATGTTAATAGACTTGCTATATGAGATGTATATTCCTTAACAAAGGATTGATAATATTATACTCATCATTATAGGGTCTTATGAAGTTTAGTACATCCAATCATAGAGAAATTTTTTGTATTTATGCACATACTAGCCTTGATTTGGTTATAAATTTTTCGTTAAAGAACATGAATGATACTAATAATTTTGTAAGGGCTAATGACACACCATTGATGACAATAATTTTTAATAACAATATGGTGATATGTAGGTCTTTGGTTGATTAAGGAAGTGGTACATGTATTATGTTGTTGTCTTGATATATAAACTAAAAATATCTAGAAAAAATGTTCTTTATACTATAATTCATTGTTATGCTTATAATTATAAACCTAAATATCCTATGGGTTGTATTTGGTTACAAATTTTAGCTAGACCTAAGGAAGTACGAGTGAATTTTATGGTGTTTTATTTTCAAATCAACTATAACATATTATTAGGTAGATATTGGACTAGTAAAATGAGAGCCATAGCTTCCTTTGCTTGCCAAGTGGTTAAGCATGCCTATGATGATAAATTTTTCATCAAAGAGAGAGACTTAGACCTTTACGGGCATCTTACTACAAGTAATAATAATTTTTTTATCAATTATATATATGAGACACAAAAGGTTCCAATTTATGAACATAATTCTTAATGGACTTCTAGAAGGAAGTTATACAAGGGGTATCTTAAATTTTGTTTAAAATACCCTCAAGATAGGTATGAATCTAAATATGATGAATCTAACATGGAATTTATTACTTACCTTCCTCAAGAGGTAGTAGATAAATTACCACCATTTTAAAATCCCAAATAGAGATAACATCCTAATTTTTTTACCAAGGGTTGGCTAAATTACATAATGCTAATGAGGATACCACCAAATTAAAACAACATTTTGTGTAAATAATGACAGAATGGGGGAGGAAATTGATAGTGATATGAAAATAGATTTAATCAGGCATTTAACATTGAAACTAATATGATCTTTCTACTACTATTTTTGAGGTGGTTGTGGGGCTTTACAAGGTAGGTTCAATGGAAGTTCCTATTTTAGATGAATGGTGATCAACTTGATATAATTTTGTGTGCAATGGATAATAGTAATGTGTTTTCTTATTGTATGTTTAAGAACTCCAAATGTAATAATTACAAAGTTGTGCCAGATAGGCATAGAACAACTAATGTTTTTATTATATCTACTTTAAAACCTTTGCATAGGATAGGTGAAACAATATTTTTTACCTTGTCTAGGCACTTAATAAAGGCTACAATCTATCAATTTTGAAACTACTATGTTAACTATTTTTTTTCTAAAAATATTAATTCTTATACTACTTTGACCTATCCTAAACTAGAAGCTCATATTGGCTTACTATTTGATCAAAATATTCTAGCAATGCAAGGAATGTCTCTAAAAGTGGTGATCCGATTCAATTATAAATTTTAACTATTTTTGGGCTTGTTCCTACTATTTCTTAGTCCCTAATTATTGTTTGACCTATGGAACCCCTGGTGTGTCTAGACTATATAATATTTTTGAGAATTTTCTTTCCAACCATGAACACATCAAAATGTGACAATCCTAATTCCTATAAATTTTAGAAAAATAGAGAATTCCCAAGTGTTCCTTTCCATCCCTACTAGCTTGCTTCTAGATCTGGAAATATTTTTCTATTCCAATAAGTTCTCTAATAAATGGCTTAATGATTTGATTGATCCTATACCCTCTAGTTTAGCAAGGCATCTGATTAAAGCTAGCTTTTCTATTTAACTAAAATCTAGGGTGCTTATAAAAAAATTAATGAAGGATTATAAGCAAATAAAACCATACCCTAGTAAGCCCATTCTTATCTTTCTTAATACTTGATATCATGCTCACATTCTCTCTAGGGTTAGGTGCAAGGGGCTTCTAGAAGAATCAATAGTTCAAATTCCTAACAAAGTTCTCTTTCTCCTATCATTTCCCAATGATTAAGTTATACTAGAATTTTTATATGCTAGAGAGGAAAGTCTTCCCTAGCAATATTGATAGGGATCAATATAAAAAATGCTTGTAGAAATGGCATATTGTGCATATGGTGCACATGTCATTAATTTTGTAAGGCATATTAAATGCCTTCTTACAATATTTAATGACATGTGCACCATGTGCACAATATGTTGTTTCTAGAAGCATTTATTATATTGATCCCTATTAAATATCATAGGAGAGAGATATTTCAAGAGACTAATTATAAATGAGGAAGGCATAAATGATTTGTTTATTTTTGATAGGTCAAAATTAATTTTTAATTATAGAATCTTTCCCCTACTTTAGACCATTTTTAAGGCAATGTCATGAATGTTGATCCTACCATAGATTTTAACATAGACCCCCTTGAGAAACCATGCTTAGTTAGAATAGGGGTAGGCTTATCTATCAAAAAGCAAACCACCTTTACTACTTTTCTTGAGTATAAGGATGTATTTGCTTGTGAATACTTTAAAATTCCTAGAATGGATGAGTATTTGTTTATCCATAGGATCATTACTGATGAGGATGCTACTCCTCTCTAATAAAATGAAATAAGATTATTTCACCGTGTTCGAGACTTGTGCAAAATTTAAATCTAAAAGTTGTTAGATGAAAATTTTATTATACCTATCAATAATTTGGGGTGGGTATCTAATATTGTGCCTATGAAAATATATAAAATAATGTTACTTAGATTTTCTATGAATTTAGAAAACTCAATCTAGCTTATCCTAAGGATAACTTTCCTTTGTCATCTATTGATGTTATTGTAGATTCTACCATAGGGTATAAAATATTGTTCCTTATAGATGGTATTCAAGATATAACTAAATCTAGATTGCTCTTAAGGATCATATAAAAACAACCTTTAATATACCTTTGAAAATATTATATTTTATTGCCATACCTTTTGGATTGAAAAATACGAGTGCTACTTATCAACGGGCTATAACAAAAATTTTCATGACTTAATGGGAAATATAGTGGAATATTATGTCACTATAAGGTTAGGATTAATCCCAATAAGTCTAAATTTGGTGTTACTAGTGGTAAGCTACTAGGATTCATGGTGTTCCATAGGTGCATAGATGTCGTTCAAGACAAGATCAAATCCATTAACACTATGCCTCCCACTAAAAATATTAAAGATATTAAATCCTTCTTGGAAATATTGAAGCTATTAGGTGTTTTATCCCTAAGTTAGCCTTTGAATATTATCCATTGAATCACTTACTTCAGAAAGACGTTGAGTTCAAGTAGGATGAAAGTTATAACAATCCCTTCCTAGAATTCAAGAAATTTATTTTATAGACCTCAACTCTTTATCCACCCAACTTGGATGAGCCATTCATATCGTATACCTTATCTAATAAAGTTTCCTTGGAAGTTTGTATTACTCAACAAGATGATAACTATAGTGTCATGTACTATATTAGTTGAATAATTGTATCAGTGGAAAATTGGTACACTTCAATGGAGAAATATTATGTAGATATTTATTTTACATACGAGAATTTATGCCACTATATGTTGTATTAGACAACCTATGTGGTTGTTAAAACTGACCCCTTGTGAACTTTCCTACAATAGCCTTACATCCCTAGTGACACCTGAAACAAAGTGTGGATCACTATGATGCAAGAGTTTGATCTTTGTATTGTTACATAAAAAGTTGTTAAAGCTTAGGTATTTGTTGATCAATTAGTAGTAGGTCCTAATTTCATACCACAACCATTAAAAGAGGTATTGTACAATGAGGACATAATGGTCATATCTTGTGCCCCTTGTGATTTATTTTATATTTCCTTCTTCCATTGCCTTTAGCCTTATTAAATATTCTACTGCTTATGAACTTATTAAGCAATAATAAACTCTCTTGGAGTCTTGTGAGGACACCAAGAGGAATCATGAAATAAAAATAATTAAATTTAAATTTGATAGTATACGTTCAATTTCCTAAGAATTTGATAAAAATCTCCACTATGACACGTGGATCCTTCAATTTGATGGATTAATAAGAATTTGGGGTAGTATTTGATATCTTTCACAAGTCTCAGATAGACCTAGTTATTCCTATGGATTTCTAGTTGAACATTTTTGTCATTAGTGATAATATTGTAAAGTATGCAACTCTAGTTTTAGGTCTCATGATTACCCAACATATAAATACTAAACACGTAAAAGTGTTACGGGATTCTCAATTTGTGATTCATCAAATCAATAATAAATATATTTTCAAACCCCCCTGTGATCCCTTACTACCAATTTGCTACTAAATTGATCAATGATTTCAAGTCCTTCTCTAGTACGCATTCCCTCGGGAGATAAAATGCTAAGGCAAACTCCCTAGCCACTTTGGCTAGTAAATTTGTACCACATAAAAATATTTTTGATGGAAATATATATATATAATCAAGTTCAATTCTATTAATTTATAAATCCCTCTTTAATGATCCTTTGTATGGAAATATTTTATGCTTCCTCCATGATAAATCCTACCCACCAACAACTAATTCTAAGTAGTGGGATCATATTCATAAGAAATAATTTAGATATGTTGTTCTCAATGGAGTCCTGTACAACTATAATCCCAATGGTGTTCTCTTATGATATCTTACAATATATGAGATACAAAAGGATTTTTTAATGCCCACAGTGGTGATGGTGGAGGTCACTTTAGTGGTTATTCCATATCTCATAGGTTACTAAGAATGGATTATTTTTGGCCAACAATGGAAGTTGACATCAATAACTATGTTAAATATTGTGGTAAGTGCTAGTTCCACAAAGATGAAATTTATGACCTTGTCTAGGTCTTCATCCAATCAAGTCTTCTTGACCTTTCTCCACTTGGAATATTGACCTTGATGGACCTATTTGTCTAGTTTCCTTGGATGGGCATAAATTTCTTATCATAAAAGCTATACCATGAACAAATCAAATAGCTCTTGCTATATCCAAAAATATTTTTAATCAAATTGTGTGTCACTTTGGTGTCTCATTTACTCTTATTTTAGATAACAATGATCCTTTTAAAAATAAATAAATTTAAGAGATGACTTCTCAATTAAGGATTTAACATCATCTTTCTATGCCTTCTTATCCATAAGGGAAAGATCAAGATAAATCTAGTAACAAAGTTTTGGTCAATATTTTAAAAATGATAGTTGAAGTTTCAAAGAAATATTGGCTCTTAAAGTTATATCTTGCATTGTGATCATACCTCTATAGTATTTAGAAATCTATAGAGTAACCTTTATTTCTTTAGTCTATTATATTAAAGTTGTTTTATTGCATGAGATTGAATTACCTTCTTTGCATATGTCTTTGAAAAATTTGTTGAGTCATGGTGAATATCATTAGGAGTATAATCTCATATTACTAAACTTACTACTCTTCATGAGAGGCATTTACATGCTCTTAAGAATAATAGAGCTCATAAGAGTTGTGTTTCTAAGCAATATAATAAGAAAGTATATCACCATGATTTATAGTCAAGGATCAAGCTTGATAATATGCATGAGAAACACAAGAGCATGTTTATACAAATGACTTGGTCCATATATTTTCAAAGAGTTATTTGATTTTAGGATAATAAAATTGCAAACAATAGATAGGGTTAAGTTGGATGAACCCACCAATTCCATGCATATCAAATAATTTTATGTGTAGAACCTTTTGAACCATTTATTTAGTGTTTGTGTTTTTATGGTTTGTTTTTTGACTTTGGTGCCTTGTTTTTTTTTTTTTTTTTGTGGAAAACATCCCAAAAGGGATGCCACTTTTGGGTAAGACCCAAGGAGGCAGGGGTATCCATTCTACCAAAAACACCCAAGGCTCGGACCTAGCCTACCACCTTTGACATACTCAAGGAGCAAACAAACACACAAAACCAATTTAAAAATAAGTAAATAACAACAAACATAATAAAATAAAATAAAAAACATGCTCCTTGAGTGTGTCAAAAACAAAAGCATAGCCAAACACGTACAAAAAGATAAAATAAACCACAACACAAACCACATATAAAAACACAAGAGCCACATAACAAAACACAAACAAGACAAAAACAACAGAACACTACAAAGACAACCCAAAAAAAACATGAAAAATAAACACAACCAAAACCTAAAAATTAAAAAATAAAATAAAATAAAAATAAAAAAACAACCAACAACAGACAATAAAAAAAAACAAAAAACATAGAAAACACTCCCACATAAAAACACGAAATAACACAAACAAAGAGAAACCCAAGAATAAGAACAAAAAAAACACAAGAACAATAACAAAAAACATAAAAAAACAAAACAAAACAACAAAAACACATGACCAACAAAAAACAACACAAAGAACACAAAAACAAAACAAAACAAAAGAACCCACCCACCTTAAAAAACTAAACAAAAAATAAAAAAAAATTGAACATAACAATGACCTATCTAGACCAGAAGACTATTAAGGCAAGAATCAACAGAGGAAACAAAATAAAGAATACAATGAGCTAGGGAACTAAAAAAAACTGAATGAACCAAAGAGAAGCAAAAAAAAAAAATAGGTACCTTCAGAACTGGAGCCATCCAAAGAAATGATCGAAAGAAGAGCTTCCCTAATTTGACAAGCCCACCATATAGGAGGGTGGCCATAACAAGTAAGATCACCTTTGTCCAAAGCCCAATTAGCTAAAGCATCAACACTCTTGTTTTGATCTCTGACCACATGATTGTAATCAAATTTCAAAAATCCCATGTGGATGACTTTAGTGCCTTGTTTTTAGTTTAACTACTTTGATTATTTATTTGTGAGTGTCAATCTTGTATACTCTTTAGTTTGGAATATTTTCAAGTGTTTTGTCCTACCTCTCCCTATCATTATCATGTTCATACCTTAAAGTGATGATCTTAATTTTCTAGTTCTTTTGCCAATTGTAGTTTGTTATTTTATGTTTTGAATGGTTTTCTCTTTATTGACCTTAACAACATCTTAAAGCGATGATCATAATTGATTTGAATATTCAGCTTTGATTATTCCTAGTTTAGTTTATTTTTGCTTTAGTAGATTCATCTTCTTGTTACTTGGTGTTTTATATCTATTTTTATTATCATTGATTACTATTGACTTTGTTTATTTTTTTGTATTTCCTTATCATGGTGTCACTCTTTCTAGTACGGGTAACCATGATGTCTTCAAAGTATTCCTTGTATTAATACCCTGCTTTAAGTACCCTAAAGAAAACCACCTTAGTTCAACCCATACCATATCTTATATGGTATGTTCTTGGAACACCAAGGAAACATTCCTTTTAATTTTCATGTAATAAAAATATAAAAACAATCCATATTTCCAATCAATTGATCATTTGGTATCCCATTGTTGTGGCAAGCATACCTTGTTGAGAAATGAGCTTGTGGCAAGACTTGTCACAATAGGGACATGGTAACTTTCCCTTCCATGGGATTTCCATCTGCTAGGATGAGTTGTAGCATGTATATAACCCATATTTGATCACTTCTATCATTTTGGTGTCTCACTATAGTGGCAAGTGTCTTGTCAAACAACATACTTGACTACATACTAAAGTGGAAAACCCTATTGTAGTAGGGGCACAATGACTTTTCCTTCCATAGGATCTCCCTCCTCTATGGTGAGTTACACTATGTATATAGACCATCTTATCTTGCTCTTATCTTTCTTCTCTCCCTATCGTGGTGGGTGTGCTAGAGAGGACTTATTGAGTAGATTTGGACAAGTCCTAGAGAGGACTTGTTGAGCATATTTGAGCAGGTTCTATGTGGACCTGTTGAGCATATTTGAGCAAGTTTTGTGTGGACCTATTGAGCAGATTTGAGTAGGTTTTGTGTGGACCTGTTGAGCAGATTTGAGAAGGTTCTGTGTGGACCTATTAAGCAAATTTATGCTAGACCAAATGAACTTTGTTTAGTGTAGATTTGAGTGGACTTGTGCTAGACCAAATAAACTGTGTTTAGTGTAAGATATTGAGTAGAGTTGTGCTAGACCGAATGAACTGTGTTTAGTACAAGAGATTGAGCAGAGTTGTGCTAGATCGACTGGACTATGTTTAGTACAATATTGAGATAGAGCTTTGGAGGTGACATAGTATAGAGGACAGAGTCTCAATGGATAGAAATCTAGTAGCCAGGACAATTGAAGATAGATCTGAGTGAGGAGTCTTCAAGTGGAGAGAGATCCACCAGTCAGTGCAGCAGAGAGACAGAGTCTTCTAGAAGATTACTAGCCATAGCAGAAGGGGAAAGAGTTCTCCTGTGGAAGAGATCCATAAACTTGAGATTAGGGGATCAACATCTCCTTTAGACAGAGGTCTATAAATATTGTAATTGGGAAGGATTCCCAAAGATATTGATTGAGAAAATTTTAGTAAAATATTTTCTCCGTGGAGTAGCCCACATTGGGTGAACCACGTAAATTATGGTGTCTCTATTGTGTATGGTGTTTTGTGCATTGCTTTAATTACTGCTATTGATACTGATATCTATACACTACATAATATTGATTTTAAAAGAAAAGTAAAAAGTGGTCTTATACTGTTCACCCCCCTCTCAGTATAAGCTTGTGTTCTTCAACTTCTATCATTTTGGTGTCTCACTATAGTGGCAAGTGTGTCTTGTCAAACAACACACTTTACTACATACTAAAGTGGAAAACCCTATTGTAGTAGGGGCACAATGACTTTCCCTTCCATATGATCTCCCTCTTCTATGGTGAGTTGCACCATGTATATAGACCATCTTATCTTACTCTTATCTTTCTTCTCTCCCTATTGTGGTGGGTGTGCCTTTTTGAGTAATGTATTTATCATCAATGGTAGAGCATGTTCTATATTTGGGTACATATGCTTATGTACTATTTGTGGTATAGATAGACATATTATAGGCCCCTAGTAGTAGTGGGTGTACAAGATTGACTATCATAGTCTCCATCTATGTCTTTGTTGTGGTTTAAGGTCAAATAACTATGTCTATACATGGCATGACTTGGTTTTTAACAATTCACTCTATTGTAGAAAAAATGTGTTTGTTAGTACTTAGAACTTATGGGATACCACATGGCCTACCTCCTTCAATTGTATGTATGAGAGGCATACCACCCTATTCATATCCAATCCTAGAGGGAGGAAATTTTTGCATAATGCATAACATTGAATGCTATTCAAATCATACATGCAATTAAATAAATGATGCATCATCATGTGCTACAAAAATATTAAGTATACATCATATAATATTTGAAATGACAATCACCATTTGCTACACAAATCTTAAGTGAGTGTCATAAATATATTTGACATGTCACCATAAACTACACAAATCATATGCATATGCCATGGTTTGATACATAATATTTTACTATTTTTTGTATGGATGGCTAATGTGTAATTATTCCAAGGGTTTCGACATGCTCTAAACTCATAAGTGTGCTTTTTTTTGCTCATTTTACTCCCAAATATCATTTTCCACCACTTAAGGAAGGTAAAAATAAATTTCTTCCAACCAAAATTTTTTAGGGGCACTTACAAGTAAGTATCAAGTATGTTTTCTTGTACTCTCACATTTTTGGTTAGATTATTACATATTTTCTACTATTTATTTTTTAAAAATACATTTTTGTATAGATAGTAGAATAAAAAAATTTAAAAATTTTTATCTTTTTCATAGCATAGAATTTTCAATTTTGTCTCTTTGGCTATCACATATTATTCTTTTTGTTTTCTATTTTTCCTAAGGAATCATAAATGGTTGTCCCTTACAATGTAACCCACTTTCCTTAAGGATGGGCAATATACATTTATAGAAGGATCACTGATAGATGAATTTGCAAGTAGTGGAGAGTCCCATCCTCCTATATATGGGATAGGGATGGATAAAATTTGGGAGTCCTTGGGTAGGATGATAATGAGACATATTGGTTGATGGTTTTGGTTCCCCTTATTCACCCAATTATCATATTGTAATCATCCTTCATGAATTTTTTCTTCTAACTTTTCAAAAACCTAAAAAATGATAGAGGTGTGATTAAGGGACGTTTTAAGATGTGTCTCCTAAAGCATGTATTTTAAAAATACATGGTTCCATGGTCATTTCTTTAATTGATGGTCATGGTCATCAATTGAATTTTAGAGTTTTTGATGTACGACCATAATGCTAACATATTTTTCCATCTAGGGTTTAATTGACATATTTTTTGTAAAATGGTTATGATTTTATGACCCCTAAAAAAGAAGAATTTTTTTTGCCAACTCCAATAGGAGAGTTATCGAGTATGAATACCCCATTTCACTTCCTCATTTTCTCACCATTCATTTAGCTATAAAAAATACTCTCATATTAATAATTTGAATGTTAATAATACTTTCATGTTATTTGCCTCTGCTATTATCATATCATGCATCCTATTTTTCTCTCTTGATCTCTCTCTTTCTTGTCCTTGTAAGTAGAACCAAATCCAATGAGTATTGGTTTTCTACCTTCCGTAGAGAAGGATAGGGTGCTCTATTAGGATTTAGGTCATTGGTTACCATTTGAGGATTAGTTTCCAAGGTAGTTTAAACCCTCTACAAAATATCTCAAGTGTGATCTCTCCTTATTTACTATGGTGACCTTGCAAGTAGGATAGGGTAGGAATGAACTAATTATTTTATTCATGTTTTGAATTATATGGCACTTGATTCCCTAGGTAGCAAGTAACTATTTTTACTATATTAATATTAGCCCTACCTTGTTATCATTTTGTGGATAATTTTAGTGCAATTGTTCTTGAATGCTTCAAATTTATTTATGTTGGGATTACAATAGATTTTTGGCATTTACTACTAATTTATTATTTTTTGTATTAGTTCTAGCATTTTGGTTTATCTAGTATTAATTTAAAAATTATATTAGATATTCTCTTTTCCTACAAACAAATACCATGAATATCCAAGAAATCTAAAAATGCATGACTATCCTATCCTCGAGCACTTGGTTTTTTGCTCGATTTGATTCTCTAGTAGTGTTTTGAAGTCCTTGAACTTACCAAAAGACTCATCTTTGGTATGAATAGTATATAACTATACATACCAAAAGAAATCATCAATGAAGGTAAGAATTATCTATTCTTGGAGAGATATTATGTACCCAAGTATCCATGAATATTAGTATGAAGTATCTCTAAGGACCACGTATGATGCCTATAAATATATTTTAAATACACCTCTCATTAACACCACTAGAGAAATAAATAGCAGGAACACCAATAGTAAACTAATGATGAACTCACATACCCAAATGACCCATTGCTAAGATACCAAAGTCTATGATATTATCTCTAACTAAATTCATTTACCTATCCCACCATAGGCAAAAAATATTTATTTTAAGAAGATGAAAGAAAAGAGTCAATTTATTACCCAACTTATATTTTTAATTTGACTAATCATAATACTCTGAGATAACATTCTTAAAACCATCATCAATATTGTTAGCCACCCATTGATCTACCTAAATCAATACATTTTTATTTATATGGATGATATGATATATAGACAAAATATTAAGGTCCACACTAGGAACATGAATCACCTTATCAAATGAGGAAGAGGCATCTATTACCTCATAATATCTAGCCATCTATAAAGAAGAATCATCCCCAATTATAGTACACTTTATAAAATATTATGTACTATAGTCATGTAGAATATGGTGGTGCTTAGTGATGTGTCAAGTCACCTCTAAATCTAAAATAGACTCATCAAATGAAGTGGATGTCCATTATGATAAATGAACAACTACATGAGCCTATGATATTTCACCACCATGATCATCCTTACCTTTAGCATAGAAGAGAGAAACATCAACACCCCATTTTATCTACTTTCTCAAGCTTCTTGATTCATGTTCATTTAAATTTTGATTTATTTCCTTCTTACAAATGTTGCAAATGCACTTATTTAAGGGATTCTTAACTTTCTTCTCACATTATTTTGGCTTTTTTTCATCCTTTGCATGAACTTGAATGGTGATAAAATGAACCTCACTTATTTGTCTTCAATCCTATTTATGAATAAGTTATTTGAATACATCATCAAGGGAAGGAGAAGGAGAATATAGGAAGTAAAAATGAAGTATATCAAACACAATAACATCCATCTCATATATCTTAGATATATTGTTGAAAATAATACTGATAAACTTGATGTTTTTCTTGTTATCATTATCAAACTCCTTGTACTTTGGGACTACTTAGCATTGCATATATCATCTTTCAACTTCTTGAATGAACTAATATCTTCATCAATCATTTCAAAAAATCCATGCTCAAAGTAGCAAGTTATATCTCCAATCTACCGATTTGTGTAGAGTTAATTTAATCACATAGATCCTAAAATTTATTAAGCAATACCTTGGGATTTGTAATGCTAATAACATGAGTTTCACGAAGTACCTCATCCTTCATATCCCTAAATAGCCATTTCCTATCATTATAATAAGTGCTTTGAGGGGCCTCATTAACATATTTTAGCAATCCCTTACTCCAAATCAAAGATACAATATTGATTTTCTAAGTGGCATATTTTTAACCATTAGGTATATGCACATGTTGATCTATAAATTTCCTATCAAAAAATAACCTCTTGCATGTAGTTGTGACAAAAAATAATATTTTCCAATATGTAGAGATTGAAAACCATGTTATTTAAACAAAAGGGATTCAAATTGTTTTTTATGCAAAATTTATGGTCCTAAAATCATGCAAAATGTCTCCCAAACCTTAATTTTTTTTAAATATTCAATGCTTATAATTATTTGGAGAGTACCATATATTGCTATCTAAGTGGCTAAGGCAATTCCAACTAGGCACTGACTAAATAGAGAAATAATTAGTCTTCTATTGTTACATATTGATGTTCTATGCAAGGAGATGCCATTTGGCTTCTAATTATGAAAGCCATTGGATAGAGTAGTAAAAAATCAAAGTGTACTATATATCATATTTTGGTGCCCTTTAGAATTTACAATTCACCATATTTATTTCTAACTATGCATGTGCTAAATCAAGTGGTTCAATGAATTGGTAAAATATGATTAATTAAACCCCTTTTATACCACAACTATGATGTCCATCACAACATGTCTAAAATATTGGTATTTCCACATTAGCTTTCATATCACTGCATGCCATGACATCACATACTATGTCAATGACTACCATTTCAATAACTACCATGTCATCAACTACTATCTCATCAAGTTTAAGGTCATCATTGTCAAGTTAATATCATCATCTACCACATAATTATATTTGATGCCATCATCCACCACATCACTAGATATGATATCATTAATAAGTACATAATCTTACATATGATTATATGTGATTCCATTAGGTTCCATGTCATTTACTACATCAACTAGTATCATTTCATCTATAGGTTCCATGTCAACATATGCAGTATAAAAGAAGGGGTTGACATTAGCATGCACCATGTCATTTTCTAGTTCCATTTCATAAATGGTGCCACATCATAATGTGGTAACATAATCAAGCGTCGTGATGAATATGACATTATTAATTTGACCACAAGAAATATTGGTATGGTATTTGATCCCTAGATCTACTAGGTATTAAGTACAAGGGCCTCTCCCCTAGCCACAACATCCTAGATGCTCATACAAATGAGAAGGGAAATGATACATATGGCTTCCCTTATTCTATATCTTACATTTTATAAAATTCATCATTTGTGCTACATTTGCCTCCCTTTGTAGAATATTTTTCTTTTTTTAAATAAAAAAATCAAAAAATAGATGGAAAATGAGATAAATTTTAATATAATAAAATATATACCTTGAGGCAAAATGGAAAATTTTTGGACTAGGACAACCCTTAAATTTTTGTAAAGAGTTTAAAAATATTGATAATTCATCCATCTAATATAGTTTTCTCTACATATCAATTGTATCTAAGATATAACTTATTACCTAGATAAGTCTAATCATTATTATTGAGGAGTCTAATCATATTTCAATCCACATTTGACCTTGATTAGTCATTTATTGTCTCCATTGACCTGGATATAGTCCACTGATTTGGCATATGATTCTAATATTTAAACCTCTAATTTGGAATACTTAAATTATTCATTTATGTCCAATTGGAGACTCATCACTATCTATTAAAAACTAATAGTGACTATGCTTCTATTTTAAGTAAATTTGATTTTTATATTCCAACTTGGATTGATTATTCGTGAGGGAAAGACTTGCTCAATTTCTTCATTGATTCTTTTCATTTCGTATAGGTGTGTTTATTGAATATTAATAGCATTATCCTCTTTAAAATACCTTTTAAATCTACAAAATTATATGAATAATATCCAAGGTTTATATAGTATTTCCATATGTCAACTAGTATACTAGTTTGGGCATAATGTAAATAACCTAAGGGAATACTAGATTTATAAGCCTCTCCAAAGTCATTACTTGGTTAATAGTTTTTTCAACTAACAATTGGTTGTAGAGACTTTTAGAATAACTGGATAGTATATTAATGCAATGTAATATACATTTAATTTCTCCTTTTCTCATATGTATCTAGGCCCACCTAGTTGTGTAAGTGGGCCTTCTTAGTTACAAGTATTGTCAACTTTTCATGAATATACCTCTTAATATATATTTGGTGTGTACACGGACATATAGGATGTGGTATAATACATCTATATCTATTTAAAATTTAGTAAATGATAATTAGCCTTTGAATTGAGAGTTTGTTTTCATATGCATCATCAATATAATCTCTTAAAAACTGACACATTTTTGGAGTTTAACAAGTAACACATACAAGCAATTATTAAAACTATTTTTGAGTTATACAAGTAATTAAAAGTGAACTTTTAGGATAGCATACAAAAATAAACTCATTAGCTCACCTTAAAAAAATTGTTCAAAACTACATATATACCAACTAATAGTATATGAAAACTCTAAGGTATAAATTTACCTTCCAAAGAATTATGTCAACAATTATGTCATATTATATAGTTTAGATATAATAGGTATAATCATGTTATCTATTACAACAAGATCATTTTCACATGGATAACTAAGGGAAGTTCCATCACCACCATTGAATGGTCTAATACATATATATGAAAAAAATCATTTAATAGATTCAAATAAGCTTAACATCTCAATTACTTCCCTTAAAAAATTTAGGATTATACAAAAAAATTGGAAATATTTCATCAAATAGGAAAAATGTTCCTTATAATGAGTTAGCAAGATACATTATCCTATAACCACGAAGCTCAACATTATCCACTCACTATGAATAGTTCCATTTGGGTATAGCTAAGAAGACATGTGCCTTAATAGTGAAGTAGTGAAGAAATTTTCAGTTTCCTAACATAACTAGAATTACATATGCTGACTAGAAACCCTAATTTATCCATCCAACTATGGATTCAATTAGTATTTTTGTTCAACATATGCAAACTTGTCATGAGAGGTTGGTTTAGAACTTATATATATATTTTAAATCTAATCATTCTAGTAATGTGATGCTATGCACCATTACCTATTAAGTCAGAATGAGGAGAGTATTATTGGATTGATTCATCATTCAATAAAAATATTCATACGAGTGTCCTCTTTTAATTTTATTCCCTACCTAAGGGAACTAGCCCTTCAGTGAGGATACCAAATATAGAGCATTGACGGGATAGAAAATAAATTTATGTGTGTTAATCTATCTATATAAACCATGTAACCATGTAGCTTAGTACATGTTAAATATATTTGTTTTACATGAAGTTCCATATAAATCTTACGATTTTATTTCCATAACTACATACTAATCACATAAAGTCAACTGAGAAATCATTAAATTTTAAAAACATAATGATTATTTAAATCATAGCTTAGGCAATATTTTAAGTATATATCTTACTAGGTCTATGTAATAGGACACAACTCCTTATAAACTAATTTGACACATATAAATGCTTACTAGCATGTTCCCTTGTGTTCTCCTACTAGCACACACTTTACAAGTTCATCTACAAAGCATCCATATCCCTCTTTTCTATTTGGCTCTCAACTTCTCTATAAGGATTCAACAATGAGGTTTGACTTAGGGAATGCATTTAGACTAAGTTCATAAGTTTCTTTTTCCCAATTAGGCTTACCAAGCCATTATTGTTCTACATATCAACTCTAATCCCATCTTGTTGACTCATCCTCTAACAAATTTCATATTTGATAAGGTATTCTAGTGAACATTCATGATTGATATCATCAAGATGATTGATGAAAATAATTATTGTTAATAGTATTATTAATAATACAAACTATTGATAACAAGAATTAACAACAACTAGCATTTATGCAACAATAATAGTTGATAGCAAAATTGTGATAGTAAGAAATTTTGTCAATAGAAATTGTTGACAACAAAATTATGATAGCAAGAAATATTGTTAACATACGCGTTGACAATAAAATATTGATGTCAAGCTATATTGATATCAAATTATTGATAATAAAATTTTGATAACAAGAAATATTGATAAAAGACTTGCTGATGACAAAATATTGATAGTAGAACTATTAAGAGCAAGAAATATTGATAATAGGAATGTTATTTTCTTGGTTATGTACTCAAAAATAATAATTCTTTGTGATATGAATCTAGGTTATTGATGATATTTATATATAAATCCTATAATTAGGACAACAACATATATTACATGAAATGCTCCACTATAATAAGAACATTAAGCATAAGATAGCATACATGTTGTCAAAGTATTAGCATCAAGAAAAACTTATTTCTAAATTTTAGCATTATTCTCTATTATTCTTTCATGATCACCATCTCATTATAACTCAATATTCATTTTGGTTCATCATATTATTCATGTCTCTTCCATTTATTGTTGGCATTTAGATCAATAAAACCACATTAAAGGCATGTTCAATAGATAAACATGATCAATAGAACAATTTAGATTATAAATTATTCCCATAAAAAAGTCTTGACTTGGATTTTTCCATGCACAACAAAGAGTCAAATATGTTATTTTCACAACAAATTTGTAGATTGTGTTCTTATATTATCAAGGCTATAAAATATTAATTAGTGCATCAAATTCCATTTGCAAATAAATGCATAGTATAGAAAATATAGTAAAAATCTAACTAATTGAGAACAATAAATCTTAACAAATTAATTTAGACCTAAATATGATATGTCAATTTTCTCATCATACTTACAAATATAAATGTATTCTAACACACTCTCTTAATGATTAAATATAAATGTTTAGTCATTAACTTAGATACAAGCATACCTTTATAAGGTCTTCCTATCAACTATCTAACACGATGGGTATTACAACTACCATACATCTATTAAAGTGACCCTATAGCCATCATTCCATATTATTGAATTGCATGGATAACCAACCATTGTAATCATCTATTAATGTAGGCAATGATGCTTAATCGAGGGTTCAATCTAGATAGATACACAAACTGGTGTCCACTTTCAGATATTAAATACCAAGGTAATTTTTGGACAATGATAACCAAATACAAGATACCAAACTATACAGGTATCACAATCACATAAAATAATAATGAATACTTGAAAAAACAATACATTAAAACTAAATATTTAATCTAGAAACTCCTAAACCTAAAACAACCATTAAACCAAATTATGAAATTCTATAAGAAAAAAGTTATAACTAGCCATAGAAATTGGTAAATCCAAAGCTAGATCAAATTCCATATTTTGCAATGCTACAGTTTTGAATTTTAAATCATCTAAGCAATGAACCAAATTAATAAAAGTCGAATAAAATATGAATTGTGTACAGCATAAGCCAAAATGATTTCCAAGATTTACACATAAATTTGAATCATCCAAGTGACAAAGTTCACCCAAGCTATTAAGATCAACTAGAGCCTCAACCAAAATTTAAAATATTGAACATCAAACTTTACTTTCAATATCCATTATCTAAATATGTGTTTCAATAACAACATTTCCATTATGAATTATTTTTTATATCACCTTTATATCCTTCGTTCAAATATCAATTGAAATGATGAGCTTAATAACAAACTTCAAATATCAAATGATCTAAACATCCTTGTGATACCATATATTCAAAGGGATTATGTCCTATTTCACATAGAAGTTCCTGAAATACATAAACAAACCATATGCCTCTTCTATAGTGATCAAAGACATAGGTTACACTATAAATATAGATTAAGTAAAAGACACTTCCCCTTGGATAAAGGATTCTATAAGACATATAAGACTCACCATTATATACAATATCAAGGTAACTATACTTGACTACGAAACCACACATGGGCTTGATCAAAATATTTTTCAAGATAACTAATTTAATCAAGTTCAAAATACTTAAACTGGACCACAATGACTTTAGTTCATCCCTTTTTTATTTTTGTAGTAGATACTCCTTAAATATTCTAGACTCAAATTATTATATAGAAATAACATGAATTATGAATATTCATACCCTCAATACTTATGATTCAACATATAGGTACATGCAATTCAACACATAGGTACATGCAACATAATTATGCACAAAATTGCTTTGTAAATAATCTTCATTCAGCACTAGTTGTACTCAATTAGCAAGTAACCTAGGATCTCTTCCATAGAGGTGCTAATGTGGGATATGTCTCTATTGCAATTATTATCCTCTCTAATATCTCATACCTTAATCTCTCACATAATTGCTTGACGATAACCATGTACAAGAATTTTTTGCACATCAATAGCTAAAACAAACACAAGGTCCTTTCTCCTCATTCTACATCACCATGAAGACTATAAATGTCTTGACAGTAATAGAAAATATCCCAAAATGGGTATACACAAGGTACCACATCATGATCCAAACTAGATTGAACAAAAATTTCATGAACAAGTGACTCTTTTTTTCTTTTTCTTCATTTTTTTCTTTTTCTTTCTTTCTCTCTTTTCCTTTTTTTGTTTCTTTATTATAATAAATAATGAGTTTTATAATAGCAACTATAAATAAAAATAAGTAAATATAGGCTCTTTTTGAATGACAAACAAATAAATAGAGCCCCCCTTTATTCAAACAACCTTTACAAAACTATATACAGTTTATAAATAGAGCCCAAATTTTAAAACGCTTTACAATTGTATACTTTAGCTCTACTTTTCCCCAAAAATATTCATGCCAAAATAATAGGATGTGATTATCTCATTGTCTCATGTGTAATGTAGCACTTATATCACATTCTTCTTGTACATGTCTTTGTACAAGAGCATTTTGTGGATCAAAATTATGTTGATTCTTGGATGATCCATGTGCCCTGTATTAGAATTCCATGTGTCATTGTCTAGACTCCACTCAAACTAAAATATGAAATTCATATGGTTTCATCAATATCAAAAACTAAATTTCAAAAGCCCAATTTTGCTTCAAATAAGCCCTTTAAAACCATTTGTTGATACTCTATTATGTGTTACTGGCCCCAACCTTAACATACATGTGATAGTTTTGGACGTCAATAGAATATGCCAATTTTCATATCATATTGACCATTCTAAATTTATTTGAATAGTGTGTTACATTCTTGGACTTTACACATAACTATAAAGGATTGTTGAACTTGCCTTGTCACTCTTGTATGAGATAATACTTATCTAGTTGATTCTTTTTCCATAGAGTATTCTACCATTCACATGCTAGAAATTCTCATAATACTTCTTGTATTGATCCTTCTTATGCATAAATTTGGTCATCATTAGCGCTATTGTTGCCTTTATTCTAGGATTGCTTTTGTAAATATTTATCATATTGCACATCCTCTTCTTGTATTGTTTATTAGGTTGTTACACTTCATGTACTTCATTACATTAATTTTCATCTGCAATCACAAGCATATTACAAGCTATATACGCTCATCTCAAAGATCAATTTTTCTATCAGCTTTGATACCATTAGTAGCATTACTTCTAAATAATTTTATAATATTTATAATGGAAAACAAATGCTTTGATACCATTAGTAGCATTACTTCTAAATAATTTTATAATATTTATAAAAGGAAGACAAAGACTTTGATACCATTAGTAGCATTACTTCTAAATAATTTTATAATATTTATAATGAAAGATAAAAAAATATTACAAAAAATACTACATATTAAATGATACTCTTTGAAGTAATCATAAACAATTACATCTTAAATATTAAGATATACGAAAATAATTAACTAAAATATATCAATAAAACAATCTCTCACTAAGATAAAACCTAAGTGATTCTCACTTGATTTATAGAATTAATTTGAACTTATAAAATATATATTAGTTATTCTCATGAGTGTGGTCTCCCGGCAAGGATGCCACTTGCATTATCGGGTGATCTGACTCGGGTTCAATCCCCATAGTGGATGTGTATAAGAAGTATTACTCAAATATTATTATATATATATATATATATATATATATATATATATATATATATATATATATATATATAATAGTTATAATGAGGTTTGGCATATCTCACTCATCCGGACTCGGATTGAGCTGAAATTTTGAGGGTAGATGCCCAAAAAACCCTAGAACGTCTCCACAAATTTTCATATCATTTGGAGCAACATAGATCCTAGAGCATCCCTATATGTGAGCAAGATATTTGGCAAGTAGCTATGTGAGGGTTTCATATGGGTTGAGTGCAAGCAGCTCCAGAGGTTGATTTTTAGCACCTTCGGGGCCTAGCGGCCAATATTTTTGTGGTTTATGCTCAATATTTTAGCAAGAAATGTTGCAGGGGATCCAATATGGGTTAGAAATTTATATTTCAACAGATCATACTATGAACTTGAGTGACAACGACTTCCAATTTGCTGCACAAAAGAAAAGTGAAAACCATACCTTTCCACGGTGTCTAGGGCAAGGATTAAAGAGATCACGAAACAAGTTTCAAGTAGTTGATCAAAAAATAGCTCATATATCAAGTGAATCTGGTGCTAAGGTGCACCTTCAAAATAATTCTA